>VALG01002022.1:0-13746 GCA_009835305.1 Ipomoea purpurea
AATAGAACTTAGTGGATGATGCACTGGGCGAAAATTTCAGGATTATAAGCAAAGGCTTGTTGCGGATTATCTGTCTTCTTTTCATTCCAATTTTCCACTTGGTAATTTTGGAGAGCTTTCTCTCTCTAGATTAGGTTATATTTAATTCAATAAGCTAGCTCTTGATCTTTCACTGTCTAAGTGAGAGATTGATCTAGTGTAGTAACTATCTCTTCTTCAATATTTTAATTTCATGAATTGATCTTTCCATTTCATCTAATAAAGTTACTAGACTTGAATCTCTAAAATTGTTATTTCAATTCATGATGTGTAGCTAGATATTCTAGGAATTAGATTGGATTGATTTGTGATTATGCATTCATGATTTGTATTGAATAGTTGATGAGATTGATGTATTGTTTGACCTAGAATGCTTAGGTTGTGTGATGAGTGTATATTGATTCTCTCTTCATAGAGGGCCCCTATAGGAGAGGAGTATGTGAGTGAAGTGGCAAGAGATTGTGCTTCCATTAGTCCTACTCATTGCAATCCCCGGCCTTCAATTCGAGAGGCAAGGCCCGGGAAGAGAAGGTAGACCACCATGCGTTTGATAAATACCTCAATAACCTTTGGATGCGAGAATCTAAAGTCCTACGTGAACTTAGTGTTGGTGCCATAGTTCTCTCTTAGGTTAGTCGTGCATTGCACCATTTCTTGTATACTTTAGGCATAGGAACAAGTCTTTCCATCCAATTTCCTGTTTTACATATTGTTTTTTTTTTTTTTTTTTTTTTTTTTTTTTTTTTTTGTGTATTACATTCCCATTCTCTACCATAGCACATATGTTTCCACCTACCACTCTTGCACCTAGTTAGCTCTTGTGAATACATTGCTACTATTGTCTTGCACTTTTTTTACTCCGATTTTCCATCCTTGAGAACGACATCCCCGGGAATCTTCATTCCCAACCTTCTTTCCATCCCACGTATAATTACATCTCGTCACTAGGACGTAGTCGTTGACCCGATTTGTGCACCCTCACCTAGGCTTGCAGGGCATTGTACCAACCCAGCAATGCAATCTCCTTAAAAAATAAAAATAAAAAGTGGTGGGTGCTAGCATGAGGCAGCAGACAACTCAAAAATTTTTTATTACTTATACGTATTTCCAGGCTAATGGGATGCGATCCTAGACCCAGAAAATACCTACATCTACCTGGATCTTGAAAAAAAAAAAAACTTAAGTTTAGCAACCAAGCGTGCAATCTGAAAAAAAGAATTGGTGTTTGTTGCTAGCATGAGGCAGGAGGCCAGCCACACACTTATCATGTTTCCGGGCTTAAGGGGAAAGTGAATCGTAAACCTAAGAAAATACTTAATCTCGACCTTGGGCACTGCAGAGTATGGTACCAGTGGCGGACTCCGAGATAAAATGGTTTGAGTGGGGGCAAAGTTCAAATAATAAAAAATTGCCTATAAGTTTATAACAAAATGTTACGATCAATACTTGTTGTGAACACATTAAAACAAAATGGATACTTAAAAAAAAAAAAAAAAACACCTTAAGAAGTAGCCATGAATATTGTTAGATAATTAACGAAAATAAACACATCAAATTTTACCTGAAAAAATACTTATAAAAAATATGAAACATAATTTTATTTGAATAACTAATTATAATAGAAAACACATTATACAATTGCACTCTCATTATTAATTCGCCTTCTCGTGTGTGAAAACTGTGTTCAAGCAAATGAATTCAATAGCGGCTCTCTCGCTCTCCTACATATTATACGATGGGCCCTACTTCTTTGACATTTTCCCTACTCAATTATTAACTTGGTTCTTAATTATTTATTACTCACAATATTCTAAAACGTATGCAATTAATTATATTATATATCTTAAATTTTTATTAATTCTTATTAAAAGATAAAACAGTCGAATAAAAATAAAATGACAGAAAATGGCGTAATAAAATAATTCTGTATGTAATTATAATTCAAGGACCATTATTAGTTTAATTACAATTAATTTCCTGAAAAAACATTTTTTCTCATAATTTAGGTTATGTATTTTCCATCCTAAGTTATTCATTGGTATCTATATTTGTTCCTCAATTATTCATAAAAGTGATAATTTTTTCACTTGAGTGTTAATGGACAGTTTTACTCTTTAAAATATTAATTTAATTAATTTTTTCTCTTCAACAAATTTAATTACTCTAATAATGTAATGATGATCTACGGTTCAATTATGTGAACCAAATCGGACACCTATATAGGCTATACACCGACGAAATAGTAAGGGTAATGATTCTTGTTATAATTTAGACAAAAAAAGAACAAAATAAAATTAAAATGAACCTTATTTTAAATGAAATAAATTATTAACAAAAATAAAATATAAATTTTGAACCAGCAAATTAAAACAAAATTGGACATCAGAATAAATGCGACTGGAAACCTAACAAGATTTGTAAACCCGTTAGTTAATGATAAATAATGTCGGTTCCCGGTTCGCATTTAACTCCGGTTCTATAGTTAAAAAATTTTTTATTTTATTTATTTTCGTAAGTTCCTATTTTCTATTTTAAAAAAGTTAAATCAACAATTTAATTTTAATTTTCTCGTTCTGAATCGTAACAAAAAATCATTTTTACTGTTTCAGTTCAGTTTGCATGCTATAGTGGTCGGTTCGGTTTCAATTGAACCATGGGTCATCTTTAACATACAGAGTAATAAAATTTGTTAGAGATAACTCTCAAGAGTGAGGGGGTTCCCTTGTGCGCAGTGAGCCAATGTCAGCTTCTGTGTTTCATGTTCAGTTGGTTACATAATTTAATCCTCCCCAAATCTCTGTCGGTCGGGTTGGGGTATTAGGTTGTTCAAGCCTTTTGAAAAAATACATTGTTAGAGTGAAAAATAAATGAAAAGTATTTTAAAGGCGTAAAATAATGTTCATCTAACATCAAAGGGGGGAAAAGACGACTTTTAAAATATTGAGGGGGGAAAATGTGATGCATGAATAATCAAAGTGAAAATAATATTATAAACCTATAATTCAAGGAGAAAATGTGGACATTTTCTCATTAATTCCTTATTCCTATTTCCTTAGAATAATAATATTTTTTTTATTACCCAAAGAAGGGGAGATATCCATAAATCTAATGCCACTACATCAAGATCAAAACCTAAACCTCCCACATAGGGGAGCAATTCAAATACCAGTGGATCACAACCACTTGATAAAATAAAATAATTAATAAAAGGAGTAAATATAATTTATTATCATGAATAATTCATATTATTAAACTATCTTGGCATCAACGCCATATGCCCCAAATGGAGAGTATGAAGATGGTTCGTTAAAGGTGAACTCATCGGAAAATAAAATTAAAAATGAGGGAATTAGATCGTTAATTCATAGTTACGTTTCGATTGTATTTAAATTAATTACTTCAAGTTTTTTAAATTACTAATTCTAAATACATTTTTGATCGAAATGTTTGATATTACTAAAACTCTAAGTTTGACGGAAATAAAACCACACACTATAGGAAAAAGTTAATGCTGGCGATGTCCTTAGGTACGGTAGTCGGCGAAATTTAAGAATATACCATACAAGTTAACAACATGCACCACGTGGTAAAGAGAAACACACACAATAAAATACAAAATAACACCAAAAAATACACTACATACCAAACCACCATACTAAAAGAGAAAGACCTCACCACCTCAATGATGTATTTTCGGAACACTATATGGTGGTTTTTTCCACCTGCCCCCACCGACCCAGCCCCCGACACCGACCACCCCGAACACCCCACTCGCCCCCCCGCCGCTGTTTTGTGATGCGTACCTATTCCCCCCCGCCCTCGCTGGACCGCCGGCTGCCCACCGCTTTGTGGTGCATTTTTCCTAACGTTGATGTGGTATACCCCCCCCGCCCCGCAGACCACGCCTACGAACACCGACCCTTATTGGTGGAACGCTGCAAAAGAAAAAAGAAAAGAGAGAAGCCCGAACTAAGGCTCAACTGCACTTTGAACCTTAACTATATATGTATATAATTATTATATATATATATTATATTATTATATATATATATATATATTAATTAAATATTATGTATTATTATATATGTTGTATGTATGTATGGTATGCATGGATGGTATGTATTGCATGCCTGCATGCATGCATGTGCATGCATGCATTGCATGCTGTATGTATGTTGGTGGTTGCATTCACATGCAAACCCCTTAATACAACTTGTGGAATATATGTGCAACACACCTTAAATTGGGTGTGCACAAATCGTGGACGACATGCACACATCAAATAATAGTAATGCATGTGTGAATCACAATATTTGGGTCGGCGTGCCACGTCCTATTAACGACAGTGGCACACAGGCGAGCAGCATCAAAATCATGAAAACTAATCACAACTTCGATATCCAAAATCAACGATCTAGAAATGTCCACATTTTTTTTAAGCCTTATTTTACATGATGTATTATATTAATATAATAGGAGAGGGATCAGATGCGGGTGGACTCACATTAAGCATATACACTGGCGCAGTTAAAGTACAAAACAGACGCACAATTACCACCAAATAAAATACATTTAGAACAACACAACAGCACTATAAGCACAAAGTCATGCATCTTAAGCACAAACCTCACGCGCCTGAAGCAAGAAACAAATCACGCGTCTAAAGCACAAAAAACACACGCACTTTAAGTTTTATCAACAACTTCACATTAAGTAACACACGCATGCACATTAAAGACAAAATCATGTACCTTAAGCACAGACTCACGCACCTTAAAGCACAAAACTCACGCACATTAAGTACAAATTCATGCACTGTTAAAGTTTCTCAACAGACAACTCCAACAACTCACATTAAGTCACACGCAGCACATTTTAAGCACAAAACTCACGCACTTAGGCAACAAGACACGCAACCTTAAGTACAAAACTTCGCCGCACATTAAGCTTCACACTCACGCACATTAGCACAACTCAGTCACCTTAGCCAAGACTCACTCACATTAAGTACAAAACCCATGCACATTATCACCGCACGGGAAGCATTCATATATATATTTATATAATATATATATTTATATATATATATATATATATATATACTATATATTATATATATTATATATATATAATTATGGTATTGTATGTATGTATGTATGTATGTTGTATGTTATGTATGTAATGTATGTTGTATGTATGTAATATTCGTAATATTGTTAATTTTTATTTATTTATTTATTTACCATACATTGTATTATTGGTTCTAATAAGTAATAAATTATTACTCAATTATTATAAAATTTATGCAATTAATTACATAATTCCTTACTTTCTTAATTTCTTAATTAGCATAATATTAAGAGTATAAACATCTAATAAAAGGACAGAAAATGGCGTAATATAGAAATATTTGTATAGTTGGACCATTATTAGTTTAATTACAATTAATTCTTTAATTCCTTAATAGGAATAATAATAAAAATGAAGAAACATTATTATTAGCATAATAATTATATTTATTACCATTTGGCAGGTCAACACCATGAAATGGAAAAGATTGAAGATGGCTTAAAGGTGACTCATCAGAAAAGTAAAATAAAAAGGAGATTAAGATCTAATCATACTAACGTCTCAATTGTATTCAATTAATTACTTCAAATTTTTAATTACTAATTCAAAATGACATTGTAGTCGAAATGTTTGATATTACATTATTTACTAATAACCCTGAGTTTGGACGGGAAAAACTTGGCCATACACGAGCAGAGCGATACAAATGCACAATGAGTTATTGTATGAATGCACATGGTTGGTACTTGTACTACAATGAATTCATAGGCTGTTTTTTTTTTCTTCTGACCATGAGGATGTCGATATGGTGACTGGAATAGTTACGTTGGATGAGTATAGAATTGGATGGTAACAGAGATATTTACATTATTTTGTTGCGGATTAATGTTATCATGGTGACCAAATTATCTTTTAATTCAGAACAGTTGTCCTTATTAATTTGTGCCTTAATTAACCCTAATTAGTATATTATGATAATTTGATATCAGGCGTAGATTATACCACAATTCTCATGAGATTTTGTTAATTAAAAATTTTGTCTTCATAGTAGACACGCTATAAATTAAAGTTAAATTCTATCTATGCGTGTCTAAATCAAAATTCCAAAAACCAATCCGGATGTCAACGCTACACAATGTAGTAGATAGTTATTGGATTATATCTAGGGTGGCCATTCAAATATCATAAAGGACACTTTTTCCTATCCCCTAATTAAGAGAACAAAATGAAAGTAGGCAAAATTACAAAAACTAACCGCATTAGCAATGGCTCCTTTCTGGCTTTGTATCATCCCCCCACCCCCCACCCCCCTCTTCCATGGACCCCACAAACATCAATAAATAGACTTGCGGAGGCCTCAGATCCTAGACCATCAAGAATTTTCAAACTATTTAGCCATATTATTGCGTAATTTAACCTCATAGTGTCAACATGGTTTGCCAGAAAAACCCAGTAGTACAAAAAATCTGCGAGTTGTACGATGAGATTTCGAGGTTGGAGAACCTGAAGCCCTCCGAGGATGTCGACACGCTGTTCACAGAGCTAGTCCACACGTGCATCCCACCAAACCCTATAGATGTCTCTAAGCTCTGTTCCAAGATCCAAGAAATGAGGTCCAACCTCATAAGGCTGTGTGGTGAAGCCGAGGGTCTTCTTGAATCCCATTACTCCACGATTCTTGCTTCTCTCCCGGACCCCCTAAAAAATCTCTCCCTTTTCCCTTACTTCAACAATTACCTCAAACTCAGCCTCCTCGAGTTTGATCTTCTCAGCCGGCATTACAGCGGCGGGGCGCCGCGGCGCCTCGCGTTTGTCGGGTCCGGCCCCTTGCCGCTCTCGTCCATCGTCCTGGCCACCTGCCACCTCACGGCCACGGATTTCCACAACTACGACATTGATCCCGCGGCGAACGCCATGGCGGCGCGGTTGGTGGGGTCGGATCCCGGCCTCTCCGGCCGCATGTTCTTCCACACCGCGGACATCATGGGCGTTACGTGCGACTTGAAGGATTACGATGTGGTGTTCCTGGCCGCCCTGGTGGGTATGGATAAGGAGGAAAAGGAGCGAGCTATAGACCACTTGGCTAAATACATGGCTCCCGGGTCGCTCCTTGTGGTTCGGAGCGCCCACGGGGCACGGGCGTTTCTCTACCCTGTGGTGGAGCCTTGTGATCTCCGAGGATTCGAGGTTCTTACGGTGTACCATCCGACGGATGACGTTATTAACTCGGTGATCGTGGCGAGGAAGATGGCGCTGCCGCTGCCGCTGCCGGCCGCCGTTCATTCCTATGATAATCGGGAGGGGTCGATGGTGCTCCCAAGCAAGTGTTCTTGTGCTGAGATTCACGCCTTCAACAAGTTGAGCATGATTGAAGAGTTTTCACTTGATCAAGAACAACATTCTTAAATTCATCGAAGATCAGAAGAAAGGGAGTGGACCTAATTAATCTCCCTCTATTTCCATTGATTATTTGGTTAATCAATTATCATCGTAATTGTTGTTGTTGTTGTTGTTGTTAGTTTCCTCTGCATGTATGTCTAGTTGTTTTGCCATGGTCTCAGATCAGTTTCATACAATACATCGTCTCCCACCTTATTTAATTTGTGTTCTTATCCTTTTGAAGTTTGAGCATTTGTTGATCTGATATGATTGTTCAAACTTCAAAATGACCCCAATATGTAGCATGTTTTCATTTGGATATATAGATGCAAATTCTTGTTTTTGTTGATCTTCTTGGCATCCACTTTCTTTTTCCATACCAATATTTTTGTTTTCTTTTTATCATTTTGCACCTAATGTCTAGTTTTTAATCTTCTGTTCTCTGTTTAAATGGATTGTACTTTATGAAAACGTTTCAGATAAAAGATAAGGGAAATGACTCTGTAAATGGATTGTACTTTATGAATACGTTTCAGATAAAAGATAAGGGAAATGACTATGTATGTGTATGATATTCACTTCATTCCCTAAATATTGTTTGCATTTTGCACATCACATCTAGTTTTTGTTCTTTTTTCCTCTGTTTAAATGGACAGTACTTTATGAAAACATTTTGAAAACTATTATTAGTCAATTTGTTTTGGTTAAAAGAAGCCATGTTAGACAAGGAAATAAGTGTTCCGCAGCAAAAAGGAAAACAAATTAGGAATCAAACATTTAGACAGCAACAAGGAAAATTGCAAAGTCACCATATCATCAATCTATAAAAGGAGCAAGTAAAGAAGAAGAAGAAGACTCATGGCGTACATCTAGGGCATCCTTCTAAACTTAAGAGAAATGACTCTGTAGTGCCTTAAAATTTAGTATCAATTTCATGATATTTATTTCATTTCCTAAATATTGTTTACATTTTGCACATAATATTTAGTTTTTGTTCTTTTCCTCTGTTTAAATGGACGGTACTTTATGAAAATATTTTGATAAATGTTAGAATTATTAGTCAATTTGTTTTGGTTAAAAAAAAAAAAAAAAACATGTTAGAAAAAGAAATGAGTGCCCCACCGGCAAAATGGGAAACAAGATTAAAACAAATTAGGAATCAAACATTTAGACACCAACAACAAAAATTGCAAAGTCATCATCAATCTATAAAAGAAGCAAGGGAAGAAGAAGAAAAGATTCATGTTGTCCATCCATGAAATACTCTTCAACTTTATTGAACAAAGGGAGGTACAAAGATTGTGATACTTGTGTCGTCTAAGTCCGCTATAGATACTAGTATAGGTATAGCTGTATAGGGTTTCAATTGATAGATAAGAAAAAATATCAATTATGTGTATTTTATTATACAATTTATGTACATACGAAACAGGGGATTTTTAGGATGCACAATACACGATATAACAATTGATAAGTCTATCATTATTGTTGTTCTCAAAAGGTTAAATCATCAACTTGCCGACAGAATATTGAGAGAGAACCCGCATGGGCTTAGCTCAATGGTTTTAATTAGTGGACAGTATTTAGGGTAAGAGATCAAGGTTCGAACCTCGGCGGTGACAGTGTGGGAATTATGTCCAAAGTGGGCAGATTCCTTGTGCGCACCGGCATTTAGCCCTGCTTACTAAGTCATTGAGTCACCGTGATTTACATCCTCCCACATGCTCTGTCGGGTCGGGGTGTGGGGGGCCCTTAGGGCTGGGGATTCAGTCTTTTGGGGTAAGATATTTGAGAAAATGTAAATTATGGAAATTCAGTTAAACACAGAGGTTAGACCTTTGTTTACGCCCACAAAGAGCCCCCTCTTATTCTCAAACTTCAACTCATGTGACCAACCGAGCTACCCATGCAGTTAAGTCTTTCATTATTACGTATATATTTACATCATTGGCATTCATGATTCATGCAATTTCCTGATCAGCTGCTTCTTTTAATAAATTAATTTCAGAAATTAAATAACTTTAATTTGAATATAGAGAATCTTCGTGTGGTCGCCATTTCCCAAGATTAAATTACATAGAACAAAATATTATGTAAAAATAATGTTATATTTTTAATAGTTTTATGTTAGCAATAAATATTGTTTTAAATGTCTTGATTTTATTTGATTAATTACTTTATGATAAGATACAATCAATATAGCCACCTCATTCTTTATGAACGTAGTAATCTCATTCCAAACTGTGACAAGGTAGAGAACTTGTACGTTATTTGGTGGTAATAACCCAATAACTAACATTTCAATTATTATTTGATATGTTTTCGTCTTGTTAATTAATTCAATAATATTAAACCATTTAATTTGCAGAGAACTTATAAGTTATAATTCGATATTTATCACAAGTCAAGTGGTTTAACACATTATTTATGCAAACGTTTGGGGTAAATGAGCATTTGTTTTTTAAAAAAATAATAAAAATCTCTCATAATTTATTTTTAAGGAGGATATGAGAAATTTATTGGAGAAAATATGAAAATATAATAAAATAATTCATATATGTTGACCTGGCTTTACAATGTTTTTATTAATAACTTGCGTGTGATGTAGGGGTAACCCATAAAATAAAATAAAATAAAAAATTGAAGTCTTTTTGACAAAATCTTTGTAATAATTATATCCAAGTATGCATAATAATTATATTAAAATCATTAAAAATTGACAAATTAATATAAATATTTGTATTTTATAACAATTATAATTTTCAAATCAAGTATATAATATCATTTTAAAAAGTATAATATATATAAAAGAAAACATTATGTTAATAAGCTGACTAATTAAAAATTAAAGAGCCAGCCTTTTTTTTTTTTTTCCAAACTCAGCCATTCTATAGTACGGAGTAATTTAGAGTTGGAAAATAAGTTCTAGCTTAATCTAGTTCTAGCTTTAGACCAACTCAGTCATCTCTATTTACATTTTAAGAGTTTATTTTGAAACATTGCTTGGGATAGCGTTTCAAAATAAGGGTCCGTTTAGAAACAAGAAAATGACTTCTGGAAAATGATTTTTGAAAAATTAATCATTTTTCAGAAAATATTTTCCTTTCCAGTGTTTGTTGCATTATGTAAAAGTGTATTTGTGTGTTTGGTTCATTTTTTTTTTAAATGAGTAGAATTGTATAATTAAACATTTTAATTATTTTATTTAGAATATAAAAATAATTATAATAATATTAAATATAATTTTATTTATTAAAAAAATAAAACTGATTTCCGCCGGAAACTTTGTTGTGTGTTTGGCGGAAGTCATTTTCTGCCAAAATTGGCCTTAGTTTCTCCAGTCAACGGAAAATATTTTCCGTTGACTGGATTTTCCATGTACATCCAAACACCGCTTAATATTTTACGTTCACAATCTTTTACCAAATAGAACTTATTATAACTTATTTGTATGTAGTTTAAAATAAGTTATAAGCTCTAAAGTAAGTTCTACCAAATAGAGCCAAATACAAATAAAACTTTAAAATTGAACTCTTTAGATAAAACATGTTACATATATAAACGCACACTATAATATTATAGCCACTAATGATACATAAATCAAGAGAAATAAATTATTTTTAAATTAAACTCTGTATATAATTGTTAATAATTATCACAAAATGTAAAAGTTTGAATTTATTTTACTAAGTTTAAAAGATTTGAAATAATTGTTACAAAGGCAGAAATGATTGTTTTTTTTTTTTTTTTTTTTTTTTTTGTACGAATAAACCAAAATTAAACATTAATGTAAAACATGTATGCATTCAATATCACCGAATTGAAAATTAAACTATAAGTACCATATATTTTATTATGGTGCATAAACTATTGACATGATCCATGGCCAATTATTTGTGAAACGGCTTCGACTATGTAAGAGATAAGGAATTAATGACAAAAATGCACTGAAAGCTACCACTAGGCTAAGTTGATAATGTTAAATTATACCTCACCTTGTCTATAAAGTATCATTTTTTATTTTAATTGATACACATCAAATCTAACTAAAATTTTTATATCTGGCAATAACATATATAAATATTTAAAATTTGATAATTTAAATCAAAACATTTATAACACATGACAATTATATCATGACGGTAAACATGTTATTAAGATTGAAATAAAATATAAAGAGTTAATTACCAATTTAGTCCCCTCGACTATGAGGATTTCACCAATTTGGTCCTCGACTACTATGGTATTTTTACCTGATTTGATCCTAAAGTCAAACCAGCTTGTTTAAGGCAATAAACTTGAGGACATTTTTGTAATTGCACATTGTTTCCTTTCTCGGCTATGTAAGTTAATTCCACACTTTGCATTATTTCAGACAAACAAAACCTTCTAATTGTTGAATTCGCAAATACGAAACCCTAATTGCACAACTCCTGTCGAAAATTTGAGCAATGAGTTGAGAAATCATCTATCTTTCAAGCAACGACAACTATAACTCTACATCAGTGGGCGAGCTGAGCACCGGCGCGTGCGAATCTGTGGTGACTTCTAGGTTCAGCTAGCTCCTTTCCAACGACCTCTCACCCTCGCTCGTTACACGTCGACGACGCAGATTGTAGATCGGCGAAGTGTTGACCAGTGGCAGCAGCAAGGCACGACGGTGGACCTCCATCTCTCTCTCCCTCGCATATCCCTCTTATCTCAAAAGCAACTCTGGTGATGTCCTTTTCTGGCGAAGCAGAGCAGGTCAGTGGCGAGCAACAGTCTCCATCTCTCACTTCCTGTCACAGCAGCAATCTTGGAGGAGCTCCGACAGTAGCAGCTCCTACCGTCTACCTTCATTCCCCTCTCTCAGCTAACTTAGCGGTAGCAGTTGAGGGCAGCATTGACTGGCATGCAGTGACGACAGAACGTTCCGGCACAAACCGCGAAGTTGTGGATGGGTGTGTCCAAGCGGGGTAGTTGAGAGGGTGATCGGCTATGGTGTTGAGTTGATATTGAGAATGAGGGTGAAGTCTTGTGAAGAAATAACATGTTGGTGTTGATGATGATGAATGTTGACTGGGAATTGGAGATGATAATAATAATTTGGATTGAAGATGATGAGGTAATAATAATTCTTTTTAATAATTCCCAAATTGCCCTTTATGTTTGACTGGCAAATCACACTTAGGACCAAATCGCGTAAAAATGCTATAGTCAGGGACTAAATTGAAGAATTTTGATAGTCGAGAACCAAATTGGTGAAATCCTCATAGTCGAGGGACCAAATCGATAATTAACTCAAATATAAATGTAAGACTAAATATACAAGGAATTAAGTAATTGTAATGTTACCTGGGTTGGACTTTCATTTGGAAGGTTGTGAGTTCGAGCCTCAGTAGAGGTGTTATTGGTTCTTTGTGTTTTAATAGGTTGAGAAAGTATATAAACAGATACTACAATGTAATAGAGCCAGTAACATTCAAAAAAGTAATTGTATTGCTAACCCCGAACACTTATTCAATTATTCCGTCACATCTAATTCCCATACTTTTTAGGTGACGAGAGAATCTCGTAACTACTGCCTGAAGGTGTGTACTGAGTAAATCACGCTTTGTAATCCTAGCTGACAAATGACCACACAGAGGTAAATTAAACTAGGTTAGGTTGCCAATAGCTGATTGTCTCAAACCAAGAGATCAATATACCACTCCTGTTAGGTGTCAAACTTGTAACTGTGTAGTTACTAAGTCAATAGTCTAACCAATTTTGTTGAGGTTGTTGCCCTACGTATGTATATTTAAATTTTAGATACCTTAACTTGATAATCGTTATGAATTAATGAATAATGTGTATTGAATACGATTCCTCATTTGAAAATTAGTTTTAAAAAATAAAAAATTCTTAAATTAAATACTTACTTTTTCAAAAAGAGTTTAATTTGTATTTCATTTGTCTCTTATTTGGTGTGTAATATATGTATTATTGACTTAACAAAATATTCTCATTTCATATTTTATTGCATAGATGTACGTTAAAATGCTAATTAGAATAGAAAAAAAAAATATTAGAAAAGCTAATTTGCATTTGTTTAGAATTTAACCGTTTTGAAATATGATACCTACTAAATTAAATGGAACTTTTAGAAATTTGTTTGATATAATAACTTTTCTTGTCATCCAAAAGAATACAATTTTATTTTATTTTAATTTTAAAATACTCATAATCCTTTATCATTGAAATTTAAACTTTTGACCAAGTATTTTAGAATAGTAA
>VALG01002023.1:0-2500 GCA_009835305.1 Ipomoea purpurea
ACACGCGCGTGTTGCGAAGACGAGCGCGCGACGAAATGGGAATACGTTAAGCCGTCAGTGCCGTGCGAGGTACACAACACAGGAAACCGTCGTGCGACCAAGGCATGCGCGCTTGTGTCGTCTTGTATGAAGAGGTGTGCTTGGCAGGACGTCGCTGCTCGAGCAGGGATCCAACCTGACCGCACACGCCGATAACCACTCACGCACCTTCCCGCATTGCTAAGACACCGCATTCGCTTAGCCGAGGATCGACAGGAACCGCACCCGGACGAATCCGTGCACGAGTCCCCACCGAAGCTGGCCGTCACGAGAGCAGCGCCCGCGTCGACAGGTACGACGAAAAGGCAACCACCGAATGCCCAAAGGCAACCCCACCGAATGCCCACCGAATGCCCAAAGGTAACCACCGAATGCCCATCTCGCCGCACAATTGGTTGTGAGTCCGTCACGCCATCGGGTGAGGTGGAGGAAGGCCTCGGGAGTGAAATCCCTCGATCAATACAACACCATACCTCTTGCGAGGTGGGTCAGCCCCCACATCCGACGCTAGGACAACGCCCGTTGCACTTGGGCAGATACGTAGCGCGCGCTCAAGCATCAGTTAACGAACAGCTTACTAGACGGTTGGACACTGGGTCGGAACTTACAAGCCTACTAACGGTATATTGTAGATTCACGGTTGTTTTTTGCCCGACTTGTGCCACGGTCGTTTTTTTGCATGTCCGTCTCCGTCAGGTCCGTTGCGCCGTCGAGCAAGTGCTGTGGGGGATGCCAACGAGGAATGAAATGCCTCGAGCAATAAAATACTACTATCCTTCTAACGAGGTCTTCACCCCCCACGCCCGGCGACACGAACGTTACACAGCGCTACGCTGGGCGGGTTCATTGCGACACCCGCCCTCCGCCCCTGCGGCGCACCACAATTCGTTAACGAACAGCTTACTAGACGATTGGACACTGTGCCGGTCCCTTACAAGCCTACTACGGTATGTTGCAGATTCACGGTTGTAATTTACCGCCAAACGGGTCCAATCGTGTTTGCTTGCATGTCCGTCTCGGTCCTGTGGTGTGCCGCCCCGCCTTGCGACTACGATGGGTCTGTGCCGGTCCCCAAAAATACGTATGAGCGGCGGGAACACTCATACGAGAAAGGTAACACCCGAATGCCCATCTCGCCGCACAATTGGTTGCGAGTCCGTCACGCCATCGGGTGAGGTGGAGGAAGCCCTCGGGGAGTGGAATCCCTCGATCAATACAACACCATACCTTGCGAGGTGGGTCAGCCCCCACATCCGACGCTAGGACAACGCCCGTTGCACTTGGGCAGATACGTAGCGCGCGCTCAAGCATCAGTTAACGAACAGCTTACTAGACGGTTGGACACTGGGTCGGAACTTACAAGCCTACTAACGGTATATTGTAGATTCACGGTTGTTTTTTGCCCGACTTGTGCCACGGTCGTTTTTTTGCATGTCCGTCTCCGTCAGGTCCGTTGCGCCGTCGAGCAAGTGCTGTGGGGGATGCCAACGAGGAATGAAATGCCTCGAGCAATAAAATACTACTATCCTTCTAACGAGGTCTTCACCCCCCACGCCCGCGACACGAACGTTACACAGCGCTACGCTGGGCGGGTTCATTGCGACACCCGCCCTCCGCCCCTGCGGCGCACCACAATTCGTTAACGAACAGCTTACTAGACGATTGGACACTGTGCCGGTCCCTTACAAGCCTACTACGGTATGTTGCAGATTCACGGTTGTAATTTACCGCCAAACGGGTCCAATCGTGTTTGCTTGCATGTCCGTCTCGGTCCTGTGGTGTGCCGCCCCGCCTTGCGACTCCGATGGGTCTGTGCCGGTCCCAAAAACTCGTATGAGCGACGGGAACACTCATACGAGGCCTACGGGACGAGGGGGGCCGTCCCAACACTCTCCGAAAAAACTCGACCGGCACCTCAACTACCATACCCCCCTATAGTAGATAAAAAAATAAAAACCCCAGTGACAGGAGTAGACACGGTTTGTCCCGTAAATCACACGGCCATTTCGGGTGGTTCCGTGCATTTTTTTTCAAATGTTATTGCATGGTCCTTTAGTTTAGAGCATTTTAACAATGCTTGTTAAATTTCAAAGCGTTTGGATGATTATTTCATTGAAAACGACGATGTCCAAATTTATGCCCAGCTGTCCGCAAAGTCCCTAGTCTGACTTAGCCAAGTACTTGGGGTTGTTGGGAATGTGAGATGAATATATGACATTTCATTTGCCTCACTAATTAAGTAGTACAATAAGCTCTAAAACCAATGTATATGCCATTTTGGCACGAGAACGAGGTAAAACGACATAGGCCAAGGCACAACACGCAACCGTCGTAAAAGTACTGGGGTGGCTGGCGGGTAAACCTCTGTTGCGTGAAATTTTCCGCACGAGTCCGCAACTGTGCGCATTTTGGGCGGCCTCGTTCCGCATAAGTCCGCAACCTCGGCACCCACGTACCGCAA
>VALG01002024.1:0-26578 GCA_009835305.1 Ipomoea purpurea
CAAAAGGAAGGAGTATTTGCGATGCGTGCCATTGGTCCGATATACGGGTTGAATAGGGAACTTACCACCCAAGTTTGATATCAGAAAAGCGACAATCTACTCCGTCGGACGGTGCGAGGTGCGCAAAACCTTTGACTCTCTGACTAGGATTACATTTCCGGCCACTGGTAACAATTCGGACATCACCTGAACCCTTGTGTTCAACCACATGTGAAATTCCACCAACAACGAAGTGGTTACAGTAACGCAGACGACAGCGCGAGGGGGGGGTAGCACCTGCAACCACCATGAGATTAGGTTTTAGTGATATAATCTCATATGTGTTCGAAAATTTCTTTGGTTTTTTAAACGGTCTACCTAGTTTGCCTGTCAGATCCCGGCTGTTAAATCAATTCCAGGGAAATTAGTAATACTTGACTGAAGGGTGGTTATTGACTTGAGCTAGCACATAAGCTAACTTATTGCTTTTTACACCTGGACAATTTATAAGCTTTATAGATGAAATGCTGCCGTTCCTAGTATTATATGATCGTTTACTTAACTTTAGTCTTCTGTAAACGTAACTTCATTTACATATCAGTCCAATAAAATTTTGTTTTTATTTTGGAGAATGGGGGGGCTATAGGATTGATATTATTTTTTGAAGTCTACATTTGTTTCCTGTTTCTATATCAGCTATTATTTCGACATGTTTTTTCCTCAAAAGTATTTACATATGCAGCCAGGCGGAGGATTGTCTGCCAGCTTGATCGGTGACTTAAATTGTCAGAATACGTTCAAGCTATGTGAAGCTCCTCGCAGCCTTCCAACGTATTGTTCCTTGCATATTACTTGTTTCTTAAGAACACATGATATCATATGAGTAGGCAACATCATGTGGCATGAGTTCAACTCATCACGGCAGGGCGTCCTGCGTCTCACATTTATTCTCCCTATATGGTGCATAGGCTAATAAACCTTCTATGAAGTCATGTATGACGAACTTATACTCCACTGGCCTCTATAATACTTGCTCTGATATTTTCAGGATAAGGCTGTAACTAACCCGGGTAGGCTACTTCTCATCTCTCTATTTGAACGTTGCTGACAGTGAGTAATTCTACTATTAGTTGAACGGGTGATGTTTTGGGTGTTGGCATGCATATAGGTCTATACACGCGTGGTTGTTCGGATCTTAGGCCACATTCACGGGCGTATTCGCCCAAATGTAATTCATGGGTTACGCCAAGGACTGATATGGCTCTAGTCAGGACAGGAAACCAATTGTAAGGATCGATTTTCCAAAGCTTTTCCTGTGGTAGACCTGCGTGGTATGTCTCTCATTGGGCACTAGTAGCCTTTTCAAACTATTGGAACGAGAACACCCTACACTGCCAAAATCCCTATTGGGACGAGTTGTGGCTTGCAGCACCGTCTATTCCTTAGACGTCCCTTTTTTGTCCAATGTACAAACTGCTCCTGTGTATCTATTGAATCATCAACCACGAGTAAACTTGTGCGGCTGGGGCATCGGGAGGGTTTCGATGGTTTGAACGGTCACCGTGTGGCTCATCTGCTGCCAACCAACTTTTTGCTTTGATGTTTTCTTCCGAAGGGCAGCTCCGGACATGGTGGGGATATCAACCATCGCCACCAGTTTTCACTACCTCAATTGCCGAGACAAACTACCTCCGAATTCAAGTCAGATCAGATTATATAAATACTGTTTTCACTATTATTATTATTATTATTAAAATCGAAGAATATAATATAATGAATGGGTGCAGGAAGATATAGTTAGAGGGAGATTTGGCCTCGGTTGAATGTGACGACGGAGGAGAAATTGAAGAATTGCAAGAAGTTGGGGAAAATTTGCTGAGGAAACCTGTTACCAAATTGGAATCTTTGACGGAGACTATAAGCCTATTCCTAAACGTGGGACAAATGAAGAAGCTTGAAAAGGTGTTCAATATAATTCGCCTTTTGACTTTAGTTTTATTATCATTTTGCATGCATTCTTATTGAAACTAACTAAACATTCTATGTTATGGATTATTGCAGCTTTGCTGTAGCGTATCAAAGAATAAGAGAAACCGCTTAACTAAAGAATGAAGCCAAAAATACGAAAACGCTTAACTAAAGAATGAAGCCAAATAAAGATATTAACGAGAACTATCAACTATTTAATTCACTTATTTCTTAACTACTGCAATGTGTCAGCTAATAAGCTATTCGTGAAGGTCTTAATTCAGTATATTGTTGTTGTTGATTGTTTATAATTATAAAAACGATGATTTAATATTTATGCTTGATGATATCATTTATGAATTATATATGATTGTAATATTATTTGCTTTCTACGGCTTGATGCCCACCCAATAATAATACAATATTCAGATGCATTTTTTTTTTTTTTTTTTGCACGTTTCTGTTTCTTGTCCCCCCCTTTTTTTTTAATAACACACAGAGATGCTAGTTAATCTAGTCGGACAAAGGAGAGTCAAGGACAAGACAAAAGAATAATGTGGAAAGAATCAAGTGCTAATGAGCTCCTAAGTGAAAGATATGGTGAGATCTGAACGTTGATTAAATCTAGATTCAACGGTTCAAATTAATGAAAAGTTGTTTTAAAAAATGCGCTTCCTGTTCCTGCCAACATGCATGCACTGTTTCAAACTGATGCACCTTAAGATATAAAACTACGGCATCTTAACCTTGTTTTTAATTGACTAGAAAGTGATGCAGCTTTAAACATAGGCACATTAAGCTATAAATATGCAACCTTAAACTAGAAAGTGAACGCGCCTGATGTGTTTGGCGTCCTACGTAATCCCCTAATCTCTATTCATCGCACTTTGCAATTTCCTTTACGCTGTGTGTTTCTTCTCAGCGGTGGTTCCAACCCCTTAACATTCTTCAACGTTGGACGATGGTAGGCGGTGGGGGGCGTAGTCAACACAAGCGCGTACCGGGGACACCAGCGTCGGATTGTAGGTCAGGTATTTTTTTTCGAGTGAATTTGCTGGCTGTGCCAGATTTTGTGCGGCGGATACGCAAATCACTTGCATGCATGGAAAAGTGGTTACGAATACGGGGGAAAATCGACATTGTGGAGTCCGAATCTCTGCCAAAAGAGACTCTGTTTTTTCGAAACGAATTTGGGGTTTGTGGATACAAGATGGGTCACCCTTGAGATTCGGTTTCTTGGAAACTGAATCAGAATAAAGATGAGAGCCTTGGGATTCAGTTTCTTGGAAACCGAATCTAAATAAATTTCTTTTTTTTAAAAAACCGAATAAATTTTATTGAGTCATAGAATATAAATCCCATCTACCCAACTTCGTGAAGTCCTCATCTTCCCTTCCCAGCATATATGAAGTCCTCATCAACCACAACTCACAGCTTCACAAAATATTTCATCCACCAGACGTACAAAAGATCATCTGAAAAGTATTCTCTGGAAAGCTCTCATTTTTCTTCTCTACACTCTTCATCTTCCGGCAAGACAAAAAAAAAAACTCTTCAAACAAAGGTTCCACTAGTTATTTAATAATTTATAAAAGTTAATTAATTATGTATTTATTATATTTTTTTTGTATATTATATCGCACTGTAGTATATTATTTCTTAAATTCTTGTTTTGGGTGGGAAAATGTTGAATTTATCAGACTTTGTTGTAATTTTTTTTTGAGTTCGTAGCTTGTGGTTTGTAAGATAGGGCAGTTCTGTGAAACTGAGCAGCAGAATGAGTGTAGAGCTAGCTGCAGTAGAAGTCTAAGCTAGGCATGTAGAATCTACGCACGGGGTGTTTAGAGATAAAAATAAAGCATAGGGCTATTATTGTCTAATACTCCTAATGTGATCTTTTTGTTTCATGTGATCTTTCTGTTTCAACGCTGCATAACTTCATATATAAGCTCTTTGTCTTCTTTGTAATAGCATACTTTCATATCAGAAATACAGTCTTCTCTTCTTCAATCAGCCTTCTCTGCTTCTCATTCATCATGTAGTCCCTATTCCAACAGTCAAGGACAAGACAAAAGTAATATATATGTGGAAGATATCAAGTGCGAATGAGCTCCTAAGTGAAAGATATGGTGAGATCTAAACCGTTGATCTAGATTTGATCAACGGTTCAAATTAATGAAAATTTTATTTTAAAAAAATGGGTTCCTACCAACATGCATGCACTGTTTCAAACTGATGCACCTTAAGATATAAAACTACGCATCTTAACTTGTTTTAAATAGACTAGAAAGTGACGCAGCTTTAAACATACGCACATTAAGCTATAAAACTATGCACCTAAACTAGAAAGTGACGCGCCTGATGTCTGGTGTCCTACCGTAATCCCTAATCTCTATTCATCGCACTTTGCAATTTCCTTTACGCCGTGCATTTCTTCTTCGCGTGTGGTCCAACATTAACATTCTTCAATGTTTCTTCAACTTTGGACGATGGTAGTCGGTGGGGGCCGTAGTCAACACAAGCGCGTACCGGGGACCACCAGCTCGGATTGTAGGTCCAGGTTTTTTTTTCGAGTGAATTTGCCGGCGTGCAGATTCTGTGCGGCGGATACGCAAATCACTTGCATGCATGGAAAAGTGGTTTACGAGGCAGGGAAAACCGACATTGTGGAGTCCGAATCTCTGCCAAAAGAGATTCGGCTTTTTCGACCCCAAATTTGGGGTTTGCGGATACAAGATGGGTCACCCTTGAGATTCGGTTTCTTGGAAACTGAATCAGAATAAAGATGAGACCCTTGGGATTCAGTTTCTTGGAAACCGAATCTAAATAATTTTTTTTAAAATCGAATCTGAATAAATTTTATTGAGTCAGGGAATCATAAATTCCATCTACCCAACTTCGTGAAGTCCTCATCTTCCCTTCCCAGCATATATTGAAGTTCTCTGGAAAGCTCTCATTTTTCTTCTCCTACACATCTTCATCTTCCGGCAAAAAAAAAAAAAAAAAAAAAAACAAAAAACTCTTCAAACAAAGGTTCGACTAGTTATTTAAATAATTTTATATGTAAGTTAATAGATTATGTATTTTTTTTATGATGTTTTTAGTATATTATATCGCATGTAGTATATTATTTCTTAAATTCTTATTTTGGTGGAAAATGTTGAATTTATCAGACGTTGTTGTAATTTTTTTTGAGTTCGTAGCTTGTGGTTTGTAAGATAGTGTAAACATACAGTTTTTTAAAAAAAAAAAAACATAAGAATGTCCAGAATGATAATGCACACTCTTCCATTGATCATAAATATGTTTAGGGAATGTTTATGTCAGAAACCAAATAAATAATATAATATAATATTTATATATTGTAATTGAAACATGAATTCTCTTCCTGATGATCCAGTTGCCAACCTGTGTTAATGGATCAGCAACATAATTTGATTAAATCATACTAATTAGCATTGTTCCATTTCTTTCGGCAAACAACAAATGTAAACAAAAAAACAAAAATAAAACAACAAATAAAAAAAATAAAAATAAAATGATTCGGCTGAGCGGAGTCCGAATGTGGTAGTTTTAGGGTTGTTTTTGTTTGTTAATTTTTCCCCCATTTCGTTTTTAATTTGCATCGTTGTTTTTCCCGTTAGTTCTGTTTGGGTGGGCGGTCGGCACTGACGGGACTGTGGGGGTGGTTTCGGCGTCTACTTGCTGCTATTTTTTTTTCGGATTCTGTTTATGAGTTTTGTTGTGGGTATAGTTTTCGTGTCTTCATGTTATGCTAGGTTGTTGTCCAATTTATCCATTTTTGATGTTCATGTGACTAATTTTTTTATCCATGTTGATGTTCATGTGACTAATTTTTTTGAAGTCTGGAATATATGTTTTTATTGTATTGAATATTTGTTTTGCTTAAACATTCCGCTCATTCACAACTATATAATGAAAATAAAAATTTGTACTGCTTGCCAAGAGTTTAGAGATAGATATGTTGAATAGTAATGTGATGAATCATATACTCATTGTTGGTTTCCTTTGATGTTGAATGTTAAAAATTCATTCATGGTAGCCTAATCTTGGATAAAAATCTGTTTTATGAGTGAATCTATTTCTTATTCATTCTTCTTTGGATTTTCTTATGGAAATGGGTGGCTGAAAAGTGGTGGGATGGGCAGATTAAAAGTGTGTGCACGCTAGATTAAACGTGTGTGCATTATGCATGGTTTATTTTGTGCTGCTTTATATTGGTGATTTCAGATTATTTAAAATTCATATTGTGAAAAATGTGCACTTTAACAGTTGTAACTTTAAAAATGTGAGTTGTTGGGTGCATTTGAATAAATGAATTATATTGATTTTGATTTTGTGCATAAAGAAACAACGGGTTATGCCACAACCTCAACCGGAACCACAAAATGGTTGTGAGGATGATGATCTCGTAAGCCCACCTAGAGGTTCCCTACGAAGGCTACAAGTCGATCCAACATGGAATGCCCCACAGTTTGAGCCAACAGAAGAAGAATGCACAAGGTATCCCAGTATGACCACTCGGGTAACATGTAAACCTCTTGTGGATGCACTGAAGGAGTTGAACGCTAGACAGCTACGAGTCGCAATTGAATTCAAAAATACTCTTTTCTGTAGATATCTCACATAGGAAAAGTGATAGAAAGATTTACAAGGACCATGGTGGACACTACTTTTTTGTGGTTTGAACATGAAAACTATTTTGGTGTTGCATTAGGGAAATTTTTGAAAGCTTAGAGTTGGGATTTTTTGTTATATTTTTGGTTTAATTTTAAATATTTGGAGTATTGTTAGTGAATGATCCTTAATATGAATAGGTTAACCCTTATTATTTATGAGTGTTTTTGTTTTCTGGTTCCATCAGGGGTATCAAGTCTGCGTCCACTGTATCTCAATCTCATATCATAGACTCGTTATTCGATGTGTAGAATGTATAAACTAGGGCATAGTATAAGTGAAAGAGTATAAGTGAAAGAGAGTGGTCAGTTTAACTCTCCCACCGCAATGGCGTGGACTGGCCGCTCCGTCCGCACAAACTTGCCATCACTCGACATCCTCCTAGTCTTCCTGCAGTTTCATCCTCAACAGTGTACGCTGAACATTCAACTATTAATTCAGCCAAGGCCAAAGCCTTAATCGACGACCGAGACAAGTACTCAATCTCGTACTGCGTGAGCTCCATCGCCCATTTCACTAGCCGCCAGATGTGGTTGGGCTCCTCAGGACACTGGCTAGTGCTGGTAAGTTAGTACCTCACATGTGGGCTTGAAAATACGGGACCATATTCCTAAATGTTATAATCAAGGCGTAGACCACCTTCGCTGCTAGGTGGGAATATCGGGTTTCAGCACATTTCAGAGTTTATCCAACCTAGTAGACCGAGTGCTGAACCCGATCTTCCTCCCTAACCAACACCAACCCGACTTCCCTGTATGATATTGCATACAGTTCTTCCCACTTTAATTTAGCCTTAGCTAGAAGAGGAAATGATAAGAGGCACAATTTTTAATCCCTCAAATGCGATCTGGCGCTCCTCAGTCCATTAAAAACCTTCGCACCACGCTTCTTCATAACCTCAAAAATGACAGGGCCTGATTAGCCAACTTGGAAAGGAAACGACTAAGGGCTGCTAGCCGACCAGTCAACCACGTACTACATCTCCTTTAGATTCCTGGCAGCTGCTTTCCAAAGAGGGCCTTCACTTTCTCGGAATTAGGCTCGATTCTGCGTTTAGTTACCAGGTATCCTAGAAACTTGCTTCCCATGACTACGAAAGCGCACTTCTTGGGATTCAACCGCAAATTGTATTTCCACTTGACCTGGAAGTAGGCGGCTAAGTCCTTTGTTGGTCATCATCCTCCCTACTTTTTGACCATCATATCATCTACGTAGGCAGCCAAAAACTTTCCCGACAAGTCCTTTGCTACCATCGGGGTTAAGTGGCCCCGAGTTTTTCAACCTAAAGGACATCACTTTGTTAGCAGTACACCTCCGTCTGGGGTGATAAAGGTGGTCTTCTCTTCGTTTCACTCATGCATAAAAATTTGATGGTAGTCGCGAAAGGCGTCCATAAAGCTCAACAGAAAATAGCCAATCGTATTATCGACCAACTGATCAATGCGGGATAGCTGGAATTGATTTTGGGCAAGCTTTGTTGACGTCAGTGTAGTCTACACACATTCGCCAGGCCAGTGACTTGGGCACCAACACCACATTGAAGAAATTGACATCGAAATTTTGATAAATCAAAAGACACTTTGAAATTAAATAAAAATGTTTTAAAAAAAAAAAAAAAAAAAAAAAAAAAAAAAAAAAAAAAAAAAAAAAACTCTCTTGGGCCTAAAGATTTAAGGTTACTCCATTCCCAAAGCCAAGGATCAAACCCTTGACATTTGATTAAGGATCGATGAGTCCCTTCCACTTAACCACACCCTCCAGGTTATGTTCTTGTCTCTCTATTATTGTCTTTGTTTTTCTTGTTTTACTCTATTATGTTTAAATTCGTGTTTTTACGTACCCTATTATATTTAGATATTTAGATTGCATCTCAAAACAAAAACTAAGAAGGTTCAAATTAAATTATTAAACATGTGTCATATTTTTAATAGAACGGCCCTGACTATAACTAATAATGTTTAGTTGTTAGACACAATGTTTTGTAAAATGCAATGCCAAGTGACTAGTAACTTTAATAAATTAAAAGAAAAAATGTCAAATATGCCACTAAACTTAATTATTTCTTTTGTATAATTGGGTCATTGAACTTAAAAAGTGTGCAATCGAACTATTAAACAAGAAAAATATGTATCATTGAAATATTTTTATGATTTCTTTTTAATGCAAATTGTGTTAAAAACATTTCAATCTTTATTCATAACCAATATAGTAAGAGGAAAATGCAACTCTTAATACACATCATGTAAGCAATATAATCGGATATTACCAAAAAAATAGAAAATTTTAAAAATGTCTCAATTGCACGTGTTTTCTTATTTGATAATTTGATTGCAGATTTCTTAAGATCTGTAATCCAATTAAACAAAGTAAGAAATTAAGTGGTCTACTTGACACTTTTTCTTAAACTAGTATTTCTTATGCGCGGTGCGCAAAAAATAGGTGGCACAATATTAATATTTTATATTAAAAATTTTAAATTTATTTAGATTTTAGAAATTATTGTAAATAATAATAATAATAATAATAATAATAATAATAATAATAATAATAATAATAATAATAATAATAATAATAATATAAAATAATAATGTAAAAATTTCTATAAATTTAAATGTATATTTTAAGAAATAACTAACATATAACCCCAATATATAATGTGTATATTATTATATTCCAAAAGGCTGAACCCCAACCCTAAGAAAATATATGGTGGATGCATGTGCATGGTAGCAATAGTAGAAAAGATAACGGAAGGTATAACAGTAGGTATATATTTGTCCAAAATATTGTATAGTACAACATTTATAGCATAATGTATCATAAAACTTAACGGAAAAAAAACAGACATAAATGAAGGGTACAACCCTCATCCATACTTATTATGTTTTTATTATTTATATTTTGATTAAAACAATCTTAACCTTTTATAATTGTTTTGAGTCCTCAAATTTTCTTTAATTTTTTATTAGTCTCTTGATTTGCGTTTGACCAAATGCTAACACCAACTTTAACGCTCACCTTCCTTTGGTAATGCCATATATAAATATTCACTAAAAAAAAATAAAAAATTAATGATGCCTTACAAGGAAATTAAAACGAATTCCCTATATGGAATACTTATTACTAATTTACTAATGGGGTTCACACATCAAATCCAAATATTAATGCATAAACCTATATATAAATGGTGATCTATCATATGTGATACTAAATTAAATAGAAACATGAAGGGTGTTGGTTTAGGGCCGCTAACAATTGTTGTTGTATTAGCATTAACAATGAGCTCTACCATTGGTGTAGTGGCTAATTGCGATAACCCAGGCTATTGCGTCCAATGCTGCGTAGACCAGTGTGAGGGGAAAAGGGACCCAACTTGTTTCTCAAACTGCTTTACTCCATGTTTGCCTTCCATTCCTGACCTTCCAGCCATTTTCATACCCCAAATTTCAGCTTGGAGGTATGTGTGTATATGTGTGCGTGTGTATATATATATAGGGAAGGGTTCAGGTGCGGGTATAGCTTTCTGTGGGATTGTGCAGTTAGATCTGAGTCGTTGATCAAATCTAGATCAACGGCTCAAATCAATGAGGTTATAAAAAAAACGTTTGTCTGGAAGAAAGAAGGCATAAGCTAAAAATGGTGCACCTTAACAGCACGTTTAGTTCACGGAATGAATTTGAAGGAAATAGGAATGATATTCCACATGGAATGGAATAGGTAAGGAATAAAATAAAAATTATATATATATATATATATATATTTCATCCGTTCATATATACTTTTTCGACATATATATTGAAGCACAAAGAGTCAATACTTCCCCTCACTAGGGCTCGATACCTCTCATTTGGGAGAGTTATTTCATGTCACTAGATCACAAAATCATTTGGGAGAGTCACTCTATGCCATTAGAGCATAACATCATTTTTAACTTTAATTTTGGTGTTAACATACATTCTTTTGATATACGTTTTTCTTTTTGCAGGTTAAGAGCACATTAGAGTATCTCCAAAAACTCGATCAAGGGCAATGATGGTGGATTGGTGGTTGACTGCATCAAAAGTAATTCTAATGTTTCCCTATACTTATGATTAATGAAGTTTTTTTTTTTTTTTTGGGTTTATTCAGTAATTAATTGTCAGCATTTCTTCAGAGACTGATATGATATGCCATATGCTATTTTATTTTATTTTACTTTTTAGCTTGCCCATACAATTATAGAAATTACTTCAAGACATTGAAATTGATCAAATTGTGCAATTGAGCAACACACAGTATATAAAAACTCCAATAAAATTTATTAAATCGCCAAAAAAAAAATGTGTTTTAAGTCTGAATAAGTTGAAATGAGTTAGTTACATTTGTGTTGCCTTATTTTGCTTATGTAGATGTAATGTGTACATATTTTTATTATATTTTTAAAAAAATAAAAACCAGGTGGTTATCCCAAAAAATTTTAATTTAATTTTTATATTGAAAAAAGAGAATCATGATTGCTTTGTCAAACTCTGTCGAATGTGGATGTAGTGACCTAATAAGATATTCGAATTTAAATCTTAAATAGGGGAGGATCTCAGCCGTTTACAAAAAACAAGCACAGGTCTTACATCAGTTAGGCACATCCAAGTCGAATGTGATGTACTGATGAGTGATGCCAAGTGAATGCGTGAATTTACTTGTTCTTTACACTTAATTACACCTTTTTTTCAATTTAGATTATTATTTCGCCTGAGTTTTTAAAATTAGATAACTCAATTTCACAATTCGAACAATTAGAGAATTTCTTTGGTTTAAACAAGGGATCACCAGAGTTTCAATAACAGCAAAACAAAAACAAAGTAGAAGAGTTTATATGGACTCAGCGGAGAGCTTATGTTCACAGAAATGAAAGAGATTTTATTAATTGTGATGTTAAAACATCACAAGAGAGTATCATATCTATAAACCATCATAACAGTATATATATTTGCCATCTACCAATAATAAATACCATATTCAAGAGTTCAAGAGAGTTTCCTTTGTTATCCAAAAAAAATATTGTATATGATTTTGAACCAAGCACACAAGAATCTACAAATTAAGTTATACTACCATATAGCAACATTAAGGTAGACTTAAAACGTTTTGTGCATAATATAGAAATGATGAACTGAACTTAATATAAACAAACAAATTTTCATGTTTATTTGGCAATCAAACATAAAACTATTTTATTATCTTGGATATTTGCTTTTAATTGGTCATAGATTTGGATACTAAACAAGAAACGAAGTCTTGGATATTGTGGTCCGAACTACCCCCTTCCTCCATTGCCTCTCTACAAACTTGCCCACTTGTTCATATTTGCTCTCACTTCTTCTTCCCCCCATCACCCTCCTTATGCACCCTTCAATCTCCTCTCTCCCAGCGACACCTTTCTCGTCTAACTTCAACCCTAACCCCAATTTTCCAGGCATCCATCACGAGCTTCGCATTGGTGATTTGGTCCGACCATTGGGCATTCCACCATCAGGACTCCCAGACTAATTGCTTCTAATGTTGAGTTCCACCCACAATGCGTTACAAAGCACCCCAACGATCTGTGGGCCAAGACTTGCAACTGTGGGCACCACGTTACCACCAGTCCTCTACCTTCCTCCGTTGCCATCCCAACGAAATTTCTTGGGAAGCTTGTTTGCTTCCTCGGCGGATCTCACAACCCATAGAAGGGTTTATTGCTCTCCCACAAACCCCACGCCAATTCCTCCATTTGTTCTCCTTGTAAACTTACAAGGCTTCCAAATGATACGTAAACCACGGACTTGTCTTGTTGAACATCTAACCATTTCATGCAAACCTCAGTCATTGGTTTGAACATGCTAAGATCATAATCTCTATCGTTCGGCAGCCGATTGTCAAGGTATGTTGATGGTATAGTTGCCCAACCGTCCTCCCGCCCATAACTTCCCCATCCAATCAATTATCTGTACTCAACTTAAGAAGACATTATCAACAAATTATCATAGGCCTAAATCAAATTTAGGGGCAAATTGTATTGTGGACCATGCATTGTGCATCAAAACACACTTACATAAATAGTGAAGTTATGCATATAAATAGTGAACCTTGATCAAATACAAAATTCCTAGCCCGGAGACCTAATACACTCACTCGGTAGAGCTACAAATAGTGAATTTTATGTATACAAAACAGTAAATCTAGATTTACTGAATATTAGATTTCTAAGTAAAGACATGTGAGGTATGATGAATAGGTCCAATTATGCTCTACAAATATGCATCTCATGTACAACATAGATGATCCTAGAAAATACATGCCTAAATAATCAGCCTTCAATCAATTTTACATGCTCAAATAATTAACCATGTGCACACAAATAGTAAATCTTATGCATATAAATAAATGAACTCTCAAGCTGCTGTCATACTATTTTGTACCATTCAAATAATAAAATATTTACAAAATAATGTACCCTAAGTATACCTTATGCATAGAAATAATATACCATATGAATGTTGTGTGAACCCTGCTCCATCTAATAAGTATTGGAATTTAAGATGGTTTATTATCTTATATATAAAATAATAAATAATTGCAAAAACAACTATAGGCCAGTTTAAACTTGTTAATGAGAGGTAACCATTTAATTTGGACATTTGAGTCCAAGTCTACAAAAGTTCAATTGCTAGGATCCATCAATATTATAAAATATATATATATTAATATATATATAATAATATATATATATTATATATATATAGAAAACAAAACCTTGCCTTAGTGCTCGAGCTCATAAAATGGTGTTTGATGAGGACCACCCAGGTGCATGAATGGTTGCGGAAAAGTGAATGCTAACAAGGGCAAAATTTACATGCACTTATAGGTGAAAATAGGTGGCACTTATAAGAGATTTTACTTGCACTTCGATGTTAATTATTTACGAAAATGCCAACCGCGTTTTTTTTAAGTTATTAGATCTGGAACACGTGTCGCGCGTGATTCGTTCGCCCTTATTTCCCTTCCAGGGCACTTATTTCGCACGAGAGTGCCCCTCCATATATATTATATATATATAATATATATATATATATCATATATATATATATATTATATAACTATTAATTTAAATTTTTAGTTAAAATATAATGACACTCCTTCAAGAAAACAAAACCTTTGCCTTGTGGCTCGAGCTCATAAATGGTGTTGATGAGGATAATCAGCCTTCTCGACATTGGAGAATTGATTCACAAAGCATTTCCAGGACGGCTGGGTAGGATTGAGGTGCAAATACAAACGAAGGAGCATCTCTGTGGGCTCTAACTCCGGCACCCCCCGGAATTTGAATAACCTGCTTTTCACCAAGTGGAAGCTTAATCAGGCCCTCATGCACGTAGTAGTAAACCGCATCCACAGCGCATGGCTGGGTGAAGAAACAGGCGCGCCATCACCCTCTCCTCCTTCGCCACGTCCAGAGCCCAAGGGAGGAAGGAGTCATACACGACGCAGCTAACCGGATAACGCCCGGCACGGAGGCGGCGGAGAAAGCTGAGATAACGTTTGAGAGCCCCACACGGCGAAGGTTTTCCAGGTAAACTTGGGAGATTAGCGCCTCCGGGTAGCCTTCCTCGTCGAAGCCGTCGGAGATGGTTTCGATGGAGACATGGTGGCTAAATGAGAAGCCTTGCAAGGTTTTGAGCATGAAGTTGGTGATGGCTATGGTGATTTTCACCCCCTTTCGCTTCTAAGCGCTTGGAGAATTGGAGAATAGGTTTTATGTGACCTTGGGCTGGTAATGGTAGCAAGAGGCAGTGAGCCTTGTATTCATTATGCTTCCACTTTCCCCTTTCGCTCTTCTCCATCTAATTCTCTGCTTTTTTAGATGTACCCAGAGTTTCTTTTGTACCTGATTAATCCCCTGACTGAATTAGATGAGATTTAAGATGACTTTTAAGATGACTGCTCCATATCTAAAGTTAAAGATCAAACTTTTAACATTTGGTTAAGGATGGATGAGAACAGAGAAAACAAACGCCTTCTTGATCAGTTGTGTCTTGCAATAAAACTTATATTAGTGTGGGAGATCATTGTAAGAATATAAATTTATTTATATCATCATCATACTCGGACAAAGAAGGCTTACGGCACATAGAAAGCAACGTTGGTACATGCCATTCATAGAATGTGGGTAGCTTAGTCATGACGGAATTAATTTTTTATGGCAATTTATAAATTAAGACGGCAAAAATTATTATATTGCATTGTTGACCTTGTGGTGTGGCTTTTTCTCTTTGTCCTGCATTAGTTTTGTATATGAAATGATACGTTTTAATTACTGGTTAAAAGGATAACTTTCGACCGGGAAGCTCTGAAATCTCGAAAGCGACGTGGAAAAGGGAGGACACGAAAAGTAATGGGTCTATACAGTTGTGTAAATCACAAATAAAAAGTACTACATATATCTCATTTTACTTATCTTACTCTTTTTTTTAGTTTAATTTGTTTTAAAATTGAACATTACCATGATTTTACTTTTTCTAATATACACTTATGAATTTTGTATTCTTTGTTGCTTTTATTTCCAAAAGTGAGAACAATGAGCATAATTAGAAAATACATAGTATTTACTTTAGTTCTTTAAAAATCATGTAAAAAGCAAATGTGACAACCAATTCGAGACGTAGGGAATATATTATTTGTATATATAAAATACATTGTTTTAGTACTGAAAGTACATTATCTTGTATACTATCAAATAATGTACGTTTATTACACAAATAATGTACTTTTACTATATTAAAAATGTGTCTTGTATTCAGGAAAATACATTATTTGAGCACTGAAAGTACTTTATTTTGTATAATTTACATTCAGTACACAAATAATGTACTTTTAGTATATTAAAAATGTACTTTTTATGGTCCACACAGCACTGTGTGAACCATGGTCCACGTAAAATTTGCACCACTAAAAGACAAGTTGTCAATTACTCTCGCCAATTAAGTAGTGACATGTGTCGCCCTAGCATGGGGTTAACTGGGCGTGCATTCTAGCGATTACACAACACATCCCAGGATTGAATTTCCCGGTTGTCTTTCTAACTCTCATGGGAACGTGGCAATCTTGCTTCTTGACCATCTGTCTTTCGACCTCGAGTCAAAAATCAGGGGGCTAGTGATAGAGTCGTATGCTTTGTGTTAATCGGACCGTCTCCTGTATTTTTCCCAATCGCTACCGGTCGTTACCGATCTACTCCAATCAATTTGTTTGGAATTTTCTAAACGTCCCATTATTACGATTACGGTCGACCAGCATTTGTTCTAATTCTGACCAAACGTGCCTCATAGAACTCAAGGGCCTATGGAGTCACCTCCAAAGCCTTGTCACAAATAGTTAGAGTAGATGACATTTGACCAAACCAAGCTGATAGACAAGTGCATGCTTGCCACGTGTGTGCCATGTCGGGTTAGTGGCATGTGTTCCTTCACACTCCTATAAAAGGTGCATTGAATGTGCTCAGCAGGGGATGGTACTACCAGTTTGACTCAAGAACACACTCCCTGCGTTCAAGTATGGTACTACCAGTTTGACTCAAGAACACACTCCCTGCGTTCAAGTTGTCTGCAGGATGATGCAGGGAGTCTATCACTCCATTGTTGAACCTTCTTTCCTGCTGTTGAACTATCAAGAACACTTCATCAACAGAGGGCAAAGGTTTCATCATCATGATTTGTGATTGCACTGATGCATAGCTGTCATTGAGCCCTCTCAGGAAGGCAGAAAGATTGTCACTATCCAGGTGAAGTTGCAGCTTGTCCAGCAAACCACAATCGCATCTTCGTGTGCAATTACAGGTAGGTAGAGGCCTTATGACCTGCCATTCGTCGCATAGGACCTTCAATTTCACAAAGTATGCTCCTATGCTCAGATCACCTTGTCAAATTTGGTGTATCTAAGCGTGTAGATCTGAAACGCGAATATATCAGCATCACTGAATCGTGATTTCAACGTTTTCCAGATTCTTTCAGCGGTTCCTATCCAGAGAACGGTTTGTGCAATTTCAGATGAGAGAGACCGCATTATCTAGGTTGACACCATGTTGTTGCATCTCTTCCAGTAAGGGAATTTTTACATCGTTGGTGTCCGGCATTGCTACGGTTTTATCTACGAACCCTAGTTTGTTCTTCAAGAGGAGGGTCATCTCCATCGCCCTAGCCCAAGGGTGGTAATTCCGTCCGTCTAGAAGAGCTGAGACAAGAATTAGGGCAGGGTTCTCGTTTGGGTGCAAGAAATAAGGACTTGCTACGTCGAAAATCGCATTTTCATTGTTTGCCGGCGTTGTCGTTGGAATTGGGACCGATGGTGCTGTGGTCTCTGGGTGATTCCCCTGAGGGCTGTTTGTGTTTATTCCTCCTGTCCAAGCCATGATCTTCAAAGCTCTAATACCATATCATGAAATGAGAGCTGGACGAAAGAAGGAAAAAACTACTGTTTCATTGAGTAAACGAACTAACTGTCTTACAAGAAGAGATTGAAGCTATATATGTAAATTAGAAGCAAGCTGAAACTAACTGCTCCTTAAACCCAGCTAACTGTCTGACTGACTATTATTAAGCAATGGTGGTAGTCTTATCCTCTAATAACCTTAAATCCATCATATAAAAAGGAAAAATTCATCGGACTGAAGGCTGCGGAGGCGGCGATGGGGAGTGGTATGTCATCACCGGTAGTGGTGTTGCTGGGGTTATCAGAGAAATCATCTTTGTTGCCGAACAAACTCCACCCACCACCAGTCCTTGCAACCTCCTTCGCTGCGTAATTAAGGCTCCTAACAATGGAGGTTGGCCGGATGTTGCGTTGAAGGTGGCGACGGCGACAGCGACGGCGGCGGAGGCGGAGGCGGAGGCGGCGACGGGGGCGCACGACGCTCGGGGGAGAAGAGGAGTTTGAGCTTGGAGACGTGGGCGGCGGCATCTCCGATGAAGATAACGAGGTTCTGGGAGCTGTCTCCTCTCTCGCACCGTCCATGGACGGTGAGGACTGAACTTCCGACGTGGTGCTTCCCAGCTGTTGGCGTTCGGTTTGGGAGTTCCCTGCCGCCGCCGCCGCCGCAGCAACTGCAGCGGTTAACCTGGGCATCGTCCCGAACCTCCGATGCTCATTTCTGGACGCGGATTCACTCGCCGGCGACGCGCTGGACGTCGGCGAGCTCTTCGCTCCTCCGGAGCTCTCCAGTTATCATTGCGGCATTTCTGCAAATGGCTTGCGACTTGCATCCTTGTCAGCCCAGGCACATTCATCAGCTCCATAATTTCCTTCCCTAATTCAATCAAACACAAATTAAACATTCAATCAATATCCAGCAAGCAATTAAACAGGTCGATCAGAGATTGAAACACACATATATATAATGAAGATTCAAGCAATTCGATCATGTATAAGTAAATTAAACAGAGATTGAAATTAAGTAATTACGCATACTTCCATCTCCAAGCTGATGAACAGCATTCATGAACTTCTCATGGAGATCCACTGTCCATTCGGTGCACGTCTTCCGCTTAACCCTAGCCAAGCCCGGATTCATCATCATCCGAGTTGACTCGTTCAAGCTCTGGTCCTGCCGAGTCCTCTTCCCCTTTCCTCTATAGCTCATCTCGTAGTTCTCATTCTCTTCCACCCTCACTCCCTTACCCCTATCAGCCCCGCCCCCCATTGTTGATCACAGCTAATTCCCTGTTATTTTTTTAACATCATTTCCTTCCCTCTCTGCACATTCCTTTCCCTCACAACATGCTGCCACAAGTTCTTCAACGTCTCTTGACACATTGGTTTTTGCAGGGAGGAAGGCTCCGTGCTCTATAAGCCTAACCGCCATCTGCATCTTCTTCATCACACAATACTGCATTCAACATTCCAGGATCCAGTCATGCAGGACACTATATATTTATTCAACTTCAAAGAAATAATAATAATTAAATTTGAATTGAAGAAATTAATTACTTACAGATTACTATCAATCCATGCTCACAGCCTGGCAGAGAAGCTTAAACCCTTGCATATCAGAATTAATGTTTGCAATCACAGCATCGAATTTCTGTTCTTTCTGGGAAAGGGCTAAAAGTGCAGCAGAAGCACAATCACCACTGTAACTGCACTCACAAATATATATAATGTATCATTTATTTATTTTCAAATTAAATTAATTAGCTACTTAATCAAGAAAGTAGAAACACAAAAATTATAAAATCAATTCTAAATTAATTTTTCCTTGAAATTAATAATATAAAAAAAAATGGTAATATATATAAAAACTAGCGGGAATGGATAAAAAAAATTGACATTATGATATAAAATTTAAGAAGCTAATTTTTTTTGAAGTAAAAATTGGAACTTATTTGACCATTTCCTTTTATTTTATAAACAAAAACTGACCGGGATATTTTCTCAATAAGAGTCAAATTTGATTGATTTTAAACTAAAAAATCAAAAGAAAAAGAAAGTAATATTTGAGGGACTAAAAGAAAAAGAAATGTAATATTTTATCTCTAAAAGAGTTAATTTGAGTTTAGTCAATTTTTTTTTTACTATGTATCATTAAAATAAAATATTATCATTAAGCCTCCGACTAATAAAATGTGACACCTTTATGTCTATTATATTAGGCTAAAAGTAATACATTTTTAATAATTAGAAAAATATATTATAATTTTAAACTTGGAACAAAGTGTAAAAATGTAAGTGAAGGGCAAAATAAAAATTAAAGATTTAATGACTGATCTTGATCCTTACATTATAGTGGAAATTATTGATTCGGTCTTCAATTATCAAAATTAAATCTTTAACTTTAAAAATCATACTTAATTTCGTCCTTTCATAAATTTTGAGTCGAAGAATGATAATTAATTTGAGTCATACGTTGATAATGGAGAGAAAAATTAAATTGTTTGAAATTAATTTGATAAGAATAATAGTTGAGACCAAATTGATAATTTTATTATAATCGAAATCGGTGATTAACTTAAATTAAAACTATCAATACAAAACTAAAATGGGGTCATCTAATATGGAATGTATATATGCCTCAAAACGATGACAGTTTTCCTCCTGATATACATTCACAAACATATACACATACATATTCGTAATAATTTTAATATTTTCCAAATAGAGATTTAAATATATTAATAAATTTATGCCAGGTTTTTGTCCCAAATAGGGCCCCACAACTAATAATTAGGAAAATATCTTAACAGGAAACAATATCTAATTATTTTTTTTATAAGAGGAAATTAAGTAATTATATGAATTAAATGTAGCCAACATGCCATATATAAATTAGATTTAATACCTTCAATGGTTCTCTTAATATTAAGGTATTATCAATTGTGATTCCTCAAACTTTAAAATGATTAATAAACATCCTACTAATTTTAAAGGTCATTCGTTAACTTTTTCTGTCAACAAGGGCATTAAGTAGGAGGGTAAAGGTGTCCTTTCACCATTATTTCATCTTTCTTTCTACGTTAAAGCATGGAGGTTTTTTAGGAAAAAGGTGAAAACTCTAGGTGAAAGGACACATTCCCCTCCCCCCCCCCCCTCCCTCAACACCCTTTAGACAGATCGAAAAGTTAACGGAGGATCACGGGTGGTTTTTTTAAACCTAATAGCATTTTAAAGTTGAAAGACCACAACTGGTAGGACCATTGGAGACATTAACTCATAAAGAGTATATAAAAAATAAAAATAAATAAATAATAATAAAAACTAACAACACCACATAAATGATATGAGGGAAATTTTATATTTATATACTTTTAGCAAATTTTAATTAAATTTTGACTCTTTGAAAAATTAAAAGATTAGTGGTTCAAAAATCAAAATTATAGTTACAGACAAATTTGATAGAGTGAAACGGAAAATTACGATAAATATTGATTATCATACACAATAAGAAAATACATAAACACAGATGAATTTCACTATAATTCTTAACTAAATTAAGATGAAACATTGATTATCATACACAATAAGAAAATACATAAACACAGATGAATTTCACTATAATTCTTAACTAAATTAATGATGAAACATAACATGTCTCAGCTCCGAGTGAACTGGATTTCAAACACATGGCGACAATTTTTTCATCGTCAAAGTCAGGGTATGAAGTTAATGAAAAAAAATCATGAAGACGAGATGATAATTTTACTTCGAAAGAATATAATAACTCTCAATAAAAATAAAAAAAAAAAAAAAAATTAATTAGTGTCCATAAATAGCTTTAAAAAAAAAATCATTTCACATGGAAACAATTTTTATCATTTCATTTATGTAAAGATTAAAAAAAAAAGGTTACTCTCACGATAAAATAAAAATGAAATTCATGAATACAGTATATATACCTTTGTAAACGATAGCATATCAACCGTTGATGCAAGAAACTTGAGGTCATGATCAGCCAGTAGCACATGTATACCATTTGTTACCATATGATGGGAAGCCATTGAGATGTTAACATAAGTCGATTTGGTATTCTGGTAATCTCCACATAGTGAAGATGTGAAGAAATATGTAAAGGAAATTGAGAAAGCCTATTAGGGGAAACAAAGAAGTAGTTTTTCTTTCTAAGGAAAATATTTTTGAGAGAGAACGAAGTGATGATAATACTGAATATGTGCTCTTTTTATAGTAAAAATGTGAATGTCCACTTGACTCGATAATAAATTTTACGCTCCTTTCTTCGTCATCATCCTCCCCCCCCCCTTCCCGTCCTCTCCCCCTTCTATTTAATTTGATGTGTAACGACGGTGGATTTAAATTATTTACATTTCACTTTTTTTTTTGTAACATTTAGTTCAATACTAATGTATAAAATTTAAAATTAATTTGACCAGAGAATAAATTCATACAATTTTCTCATTGGCGAGATTAAAAGTGGAAAAGTTTATTTTGAGAGAATGCACTCTACTAAGTTAATTTAAATTAATAAGCCTTAATTCTTTAAAAAAAAAAAAAAAAAATTGAGTTACCATGTGAGGGGGGCTTCTTGTGCGCAGTAAGCAAAGGTCTAGCATGTGGTTCATGTTCAGTTGAGTTACCATGATTTACATCCTCCCATATGCTCTGTCAGCCGGGGTGTGGGGGGTCCTTAGGGTTGAGGTTCAACCTTTTGGAAAGAAATAAATAAAACAATTAAACTATCATTTCTATGCCAAGTACCTTGTGTTTAGATGGTACTCGGGTTGAATTCCTACATGAGAGGTTGTGAGTTTGAGTCTTAGTAGAGGTATTATTGGCTCTTTGTACTTATGAACAGATACTCCATTATATTGTAAGAAAGTCGTCGGACACATTTTCTCATCTCTTTTTTGAGTGAGACAGCGGGCCTAGAGATTAAAATAAGAAAAATGACAATTATACAAAAACAATATTTATTATTCGTTAATTATATTGTCACCTTTAATTTTAACCTAATTATAATAAAACCACAAGGACAAAAAAGTAAAATTGTTGACATTTATAGGGCGTTTGGTTGGAGGGAGGAATTATGTGGGAAAGGAATTGTAATTTCATGGGAGTTGAATTACTGGGAATAAAGTGGAAATTTAAATTTCAGTGTTTGGTTGACAGGAATAAAATTACTGAGAATTTCAATTCCAATGTTTGGTTATACATAGGAATTGAAAGGGAATAATAGTATAAAGTCAAAAATGTCCATTATTGTGTTAGACATTAATTTTAAGTTAAAAAATGAAGGGGTAATTTTGACTCATCACTATCTTTTTTTCCCAGGAATTAAAATACCATGGGGGGACATGGGATTTTAATTCCATGAAAATGGGAGAATTGCAATTCCATTGAATTGCAATTCCATCCAACCAAACTACGAAATTTAATGGCCTTTGGAATTAGGTGAGAATTAAGTGGGAAGGGAAATTTTAAATTCCCACCAACCAAACACCTTGTTAAGTGACAAGATACAATAGACATGCACCATTAACAGGCGAAACGATATTTTTCAATAATTAAAATATAACGACAACACAAATTATTTAAAATTATTATATTATAAAATTAACTATAAATACCTCATTGACTAATGATTAAAAATAAGGGAAAATGACATTTTTTTGCCTAAGTTATATACTTATATCATTTTTTTCCCTAAATTATTTAATGGTTGTTTTCTCTCCTGAAATGTTAAATGGACATATTTACCCTTAAATAAATATTTCAATTATTTTTTCTTCTCTAACAAATTATGACCACGATTTGATTCAAATCGAACAGACACTATAGCAACCAAATGAAATATTCTAATTACAATTTAGAATTGAAACTCGATATTTAGAGTTGATTAAAATTGCCAAATCGAAACAGCGGATTCATGTTCGAACTAGAAAAAAAAAAAAAAGACATTTTATTGTTGAATTTAGACTATTTTAAAATAAAAATAAAAATTTTAAAATAAAGACGTTCAAATCGCAAACTGGATCCAGAACCGCCGGTTCACGGTTCATATCCGTTTTTTCGATTCATAATTTTAATAAACTGAAATCTAAATATTTGGTTCTAGATCTGGATCATAATCGGAAACTTTCAATTCGAATTGCTATAGTGTCCGGTTCAGTTCGAACTGAATCGTGGTCATCTCTACGTATAAGCAATAATTTGTTGGAGATGAAAAATAAATAAAATATTTACTTTAAGGTAGAAGTGTCACAATTTAATATATCAATGGGGGGAAAACAACCACTTTTAAAATAATTGAAGGGACTAATGTTCTTACATGAATAATTGAGGGAAAATGTGCTATTAACATATAATTCAGGGGGAAAAGTGTCATTTTTCCTAAAAATAATTTAAGAAAAAGGGTCACACTTGTGTGAGACTAGGGTTTCATATTTATACGCACAATTACACAATGTCGTACTTATATGCCAAATGTCATAGTAATTAGGAATAAAATTCTTGTTACTTATAAAAGAAAATGTAATACTTTTGAGAAAAATGTAATACTTTTTGCATTTTTGATGTAAAGTATTTATTTTTCTATCAAAAGTATTACATTTTTAATAATAAATAATATTGGCAAGTACCCCTTACTTATAAAGGAAAATATAATATATTTGAGAAAAAATGTAATACCTTTAAATTGTAATGTAAAATCATTACATTTTTCCTTAAAAGTATAATATTATCCTAACAAAAATTTTATTTTTGATTAATACTACATTTGTACAGATAAGTATTATATTTTTATCTTGATCTGACTTATCTCATAGTAAAATGATTTCACACAAATTATTTTTAATCAGAAATTATTTTTCAACATCAATCGGAGTACACCGGCACACCGCCCAATGGGAGTAACGGCTGCGCCAAATGGACAGTACCCATCTTATATGTTGACTATATATTCTTGTAATTAATTTGATCACGTGACCCACTTAAGCTGTAATTATACTTTTCATTTTTCTAATTTTATTGTTGAACTTTATACAACATATAAAAGAATCATTATTTCTGAATCACTTTAAGTAGTGAAATTATTACTTTTAAAAAAGAAATAAAAATTCTCAATACTCTGTTTGAATGCCCATTTATCTCTGGATCAAAATACAATCATTATTAAAGATAATCATATCTCCAAAAGATATTCTAAAACTTTTCTGATAATAATTCGTGTTATTTTAAATAAAAGTTTTATATTATTTTGTGACGTTTGTCTGCCCTGTATAGTAAAATTATTAAATAAAAAAAAATTTATACATATTTATATTATTTATGATTGTTTAGATTAGAATTGTTACTTCTCTTAGGGTGTGTTTGGTTGGTAAGTTTAGTACTCATGTATGGATATGAAAGTGATTGTTATTGTTTGATTGACTGATTTTTAAAACACTATTATGGATTTGGAATACCTCATTAATGAAAAAACACATTCCCTTATTTTATAAAATTTTATCTCATTATTCATTTTTAGCCTAATCATTCACATTCTACCCCACTACCAAACATGCAAAATACTGGCGCATTGTATTTTTAATTATGGTGGGGTTTGGTTTCTTCCCCGGTTCATTGTATCTACTACTTTTTCTTTTTATTTTTAATTCGAATTAATACCTTTTATCGTTTGGTTTAAAAATAAATTTAATCGCATGGACAGTTCAACTGGTAATAGAGGTGAAAGTTGGAAAGAATGATCAGGGATTGAGTCTCACCGGCGGCAGTGTGAGAGCAACTTTTCAAAGTGAGGGGGATTTCTTGTGCGCACCATGTTCAGTTGAGTTACCATGATTAGTAACATTATTAAGGTGGTGTTTAGTTCGCACCATGAGAATCTTATTAACATTATTAAGGGTGTTGTTTGGTTCACACATGGGCATTAGGAATCAGAATGGGTATCAAATACTTGGTAATGATAATAAGTTTTGGTGAAAGTATTTACATGTTTGGTAGTTATGATGGAATTGAGAATGATTAGGTTAAGGATGAATAATGAGATAAAATTCTTATAAAATAAAGTAGACGAAATTTTTCGGGATATTCCAAATCTATATTAGTGTTTTAAAAAAACCAGTATGTTTGGTTGGTTGGTAGGTTTAGCACTCAATAACAATCAATCGGAATAACAATCACTTTCCAACTTTCACCGCCGGGTTTCTAATCATGGTTGTTGGGGTTTGGTTTCTTCCCCGGTTCATTGTATTTGCGACTTTTTTTTATTTTTAATTCAAATTAATACTTTTTATCGTTTGGTTTAAAATAAATTTAATTGAAATAAAATAAATATTTTACATTTTTTATTTGTGTTTCACGTAACGGCAACAAGTTGTGTGCGTTAAGTCAAATTTGGAATTAACTATTTACTCCAGACATTTAAGAATGTGAAATAAATGATATTGAGGTAATCATGAACTGTACCCATTATTCAAGAACTAGGCTTAATCTGAATGCAATTAGAACAGCATCAAAATCAAGAGTAATTTAAGCATATATTTTCCAAAAAAAATAAATAAATAATGGCGATTAATGTTTTGGGTGTTGACTCTAAAGATGTGTTGTGAAATCAATGTTGTATGCTAATTAATAATCAGTCGTGGAGTCGAGTCATTTTGATTCCCGGACAAAATTGGTTAGAGTGAGAGAAGACAGTTTACGGAGTCAAAAGGAACAATAATTCCCGTGGTTTTACTCGTCTCAAATTTATATTTGAATCACTAAAATTAATTACAATTTAACAAAATCCAGTTGATGCTGGAGAGAGTTAGGTTCAAATTATATTGTGGACCCTGCGCATGATAGACCTACTCATCCAAATTATATAGGTAGAAGCATTTAATAAATTATGTATCTAATAAAAATAAGTCAGGTTTTTATGTGGACCGTGTTTTTCGTAGTATCATACTGTTGTGCGGCCACCTTACTATTAGGGCACGCATAAAATGCACTACATAATATTTGGAAATGTACCATTAGGTCGGTGTTTTTTTTTTTTTTGTTTTTTTTTTCCGGGTGTGTGGTGCATTTTCCGGTGTATTGGTGCATTTCATTATGGTGCATTTTCGGACACTATTGTAGTGCATTTTTGCATATCTAAACGGTGAATCAGCACTGTCCGCACGAAAACACTGTTCGTATTTGAACCAGTATCCCTAATAAAATTAACAATATTATTTGGTAACTTCAGTTTATTTACATGTACATAACCAGTTAATTAAAGGTACATAATCTGAAGATTTAATATACCCAAAATTGTCCTCGGACTATAGTTGTTTTTTTCAATTTCGTCCTAAACGACTTTGTTGACCTAATATAGTTCCGGACTTTTGTGTTTCGCTCAATTTTAGTCATTCGTTTGTTATTCCGTCAAATTGGTGTTAAATAAAGGGACAATTCAATATATATCAATATGGGACTTCTCTTTACTTTA
>VALG01002025.1:4569-18025 GCA_009835305.1 Ipomoea purpurea
AAATTTGGTACTAAAATAATACTGGTGGATGAAAATTGGTACTAAAACAATAGTTATGGATGAAAATTGGTAGGAATTAAACATGTGGACCAAAACCGTTATTTTACTAATACTCGTGGGACCAAAATTGGGATTTGCTCTAGAATAATTGTGACACAATGATGCATATATTCAGGCGCTGAATCGTTGGAGAAATCCTCATACAATGTATCTCTATAGAAAAGCCAAAAAGAGATCTAGTGCCATTTGTGGAAACAACTATGATGAAGTTCAGAGATCTTGGCGTGAAAGCCTCCAATGGTGTCAAAATGTGTTCCACTTGCAAGTGTCATGAGAGAACGGATCCGAAGAAGACATTATTGGAGACGTCGTGTTGTGTTGAGGTCACATGCACCGCTCCCCCTGTCGCTTGTTACCTGGTGGTCGTGGCTTGCGATTGTAACAATTGCGCGTGAGAATCTATTTGAAACAAATATAATTTTAAAACATTTGTAACATGAAAGGAAAATGCATGGCGCATGTCATTTTCTAAATGAAATTTTAGATGTATTTTTTATACAATATTTATATTTTGATATAATTTTTTAAACAATTATTATTTATATATAGACATTACTTAAAAAACGGGTCACAAATTAAAATATTGCACATGATCCCAATTTTTATTGAAATGGACTTGTCCAAAACAAACAATGCTTGACAATTTCCCCAAATGACTTACACGGATATCGTTCTGGTAGGATTGGCGATAGGAGTTAATTGATTTGTTTCACATATTGAGTGTTATATTGTTATATGAAATTGTAGTTATATCAAAATGATACTTTAGTTGTGTGGTAATGAAATTGCAGTGTATATAAAATGAAACTGAATAATAGTTTCATATATTTGAGTGTATATTGTACAATAAAACTGTAATTGAATTATAATTATAATTTAGTGGTGTTGTAACGAGACTATAGTGTGTATAAAAAGAAATTCAATAACATGCCTCATTGTTATAAGACTATTGTATGTATAATGTTGATGAATTGAAAGTGTAATTGATACAAAATGAAACTTTAATTGTGATAAAATAAAACTATAATTTACATAAAATAAAACTCAATATATTATACAAACAAAACTAAATACGCAGACGAGTGTCATTTCTTTTCATTAAAAAAAAAACAACATTATTTTGGAGCATGTTGCACAGTAAAATTTGCCTATGCTGTTAGCCTGGTTTTATTAACTTTACTATTTTTAATTTTAACTTCCAAAATCTACCGTTTTTGTTTTAATTAATTTTGCAGGTCGCTGTAACTTGCAAGTAGAAATTCAACAGATGGACTCGTCAGAATTTGTCTTCAAATAGAAATTTCTGATACACGACACGCAAGTAGAAATTGAACTCTTAAAATTCCGGAAATATGACTTTGGAGACATCGTTTCTGTCACGCTAGTCGCTAGAATCATGGCCCATAACGACTTTAGCCATCAAGACTTCGGTGCGTTTTCGTTATTTTATTAAAATGAAGCAGATTTACTACTATGTCAAAAATTATACTGAATATATCGTTATAGGCTTCTGCTGCTCAATCAGGCAGCATCGGTTAATTTTTTTTTTTTTTTTTAATTGACCTTCGTCAAAACAATTCCTCTACCAACATCAATAGTCTTAAATGTTACATTTACCACTATATCAAAAATTATAGCTAGTAAAGAATTTAACACTTTATTTTCTTATATAACCACACATTTTAGAAATAAATGCTGAACTTAGCCCTTTAAACCTTTTACCAGTCCCATCCCAATAATCTTAGCTTTTAGGTGTTAGGCTTGGTCTTTACTGACTTTCACCCAACATGAGCTAATCTGATGGATGATTCAATAATTGTAGACTTTATAGTTTTGTGAAGACTTCTTGGACAGTGCAGTCATGAGTCTAAAGAATGGCGTAACGTGGGCGGTGGTGATCTCCGCTATTCTACTAAGATTTGCAGCTTCTGAAGATATTGGATTCACCTTCAATGGCTTCCGGTCGGCCAATCTGAGCCTAGATGGAATAGCAGAGGTGACATCCAATGGCCTATTGAGGCTAACCAACGATACCCAGTTGCAGAAAGGTCGTGCCCTCTATCCCCTCCCAATCAAATTTAAGAACTCACCAAATGCTCAGCTTTCTCTTTCTCCACTACCTTTGTGTTTGCCATAGTGCCTGCGTATTCGATCTTGGCCGGCACGGCATGACCTTTGCGATTTCCCCAGCAGGGGGGCTTCCAGGGGCGTTTCCGAGCCCCTTTCTCGGCCTTTTCAACAGACCAACAGCGGAACGCCACCAACCATGTGGTGGCGGTGGAGCTTGACACTCTCCAGAACCATGAGTTCAATGATATCGATGGAAACCATGTAGGATTGATATAAATGGTCTGAATTCCATTGTCTCAGAACCAGCAGGGTACTATGAAGCCACCGGTAATGGTAATTCTTTTCGTAACTTGAGTCTTGTGAGTGGAAAGCCAACACAAGTTTGGGTTGAATATGATGGCAGGGCTAAGCAGATGACTGTTACCATTGCTCCCTTGAATGTTGGTAAACCAAATAGGCCAATTCTTTCTTGGTCCATTGATATTTCAAAGGACGTATATGAAACTGTATCCATTGGCTTCACAGCAGCTACGGGTGCAGTAGTTTCAACCCATTACCTTCTGGGTTGGAGCTTTAAACTCAATGGAATAGCTCGAGCACTCGACATCTCTCGACTTCCAAAGCTCCCGCGAATCGGGCCTAAGAGGAAACCAAGAATATTAGTGATTGGGGTGCCTTTGATTTCTATGATTTCCCTAGTAATGGTTGTCTCGGTAGTGGCTTATTTTGTACTAAGGAAGAAGAAGTTCTCAGAGTTGCTGGAGGATTGGGAAGTGGAGGTATAGACCTCAGAGTTCAAGTACAAAGATCTGTACATTGCCACCAAGGGGTTTTCAGACAAGGAGGTATTGGGTAGTGGGGGTTTGGTAAAGTGTACAGAGGAGTGTTGCATAACTCCACATGTGAGATTGCGTGAAGAAAGTGTCTCATCAATCAATACAGGGGATGAGGCATTCATTGCTGAAGTTGTTTAGTATGGGGAGACTATGTCATAGGAATTTAGTTCCACTTCTTGGCTACTGTAGGCGTAAGGGGAGCTGTTCTTGGTCTATGAATACATGCTCAATGGAAGTCTAGACAAGTATTTGTATAGACAACCAAATCGGTCACTTGGTTGGAACCAAAGATTTCGAGTAATCAAAGGTGTAGCATCAGCATTGCTCTATCTACACGAAGAATGGGAACAGGTGGTGGTTCATAGGACGTAAAGGCTAGTAATGTGTTGTTAGTAGCGAAATGAATGCAAGATTAGGAGATTTTGGGCTAGCAAGACTGACGACCATGGAACGGATCCACAAACTACACATGTAGTTGGAAACTAGGCTACCTCGCACCAGAGCACATCAGAACGGAAAGGCCACGACTAGCACTGATGTTTTTGCTTTCGGAGCATTCTTGCTTGAAGTTACGTGTGGCAGAAGGCCTTGAACCACAAGCGCCCAACGACGATATCGTTTTGGTGGAATGGGTCTTTTCTTGTGAATAGAGGTGAAATTATGCATGTTGTTGATCCTACTCTCGGGAAGATTATGTTGTAAAGAAGTCGAGTTGGTTTTAAAGCTTGGATTGATGTGCTCTCTATTGGAGCCAACGTGTAGGCCAAGCATGCGACAAGTTGTTATGTATTTAGAGGGCTTCTATAGGCTCCGACCGGAACTAATCATTCTCTTAGTCCTCCATTGTGGTTGACAATGCTACAATTGGTCAAGCCTTCGTGAATTTTAGTTGTGTCACTATTAAATCATCAAATATCCGGGAACCAAGAGTGTCACGTTGTTCCTTAAGCATTCATTTCGGCAACAGATTTCCATTCTCTCTTCTAATCAACCTCTGTGACGTTAAATCCCCCCGTCTTGTCCGGGTAGAATATAAAAGTGTGTATTGCATGTTTCTAGTGGGTTGCATTGATCTAATATGTGGCAATACACACTTTAATCTCCTACATAAAAATACTAAGAAGAAACATTCCAAAAAAAATAGTGACATTTTTTATCAATCGCCGCACTGTTCGTACTTAGGAAAAATCTTTGCTCATGCATTGTATGATGAAGCAAAATAAAAACTACGAGTAGGGCCCAGATTTTCTTAATTGTTAGTTTAGATACAATTACATAGGTTCATGCCAGCTATTTTAGCATATAAATTTACTAGTCAAATTAACAAAAACTCTAATTAAATAGATATTTTTTAATAAATAATAAACTGTAATGAACCCGTATTAACAACGAAACTACTGGCTCTATTAGCATTTCAAAATTGTATTAAAGTTTAATGGAACCATCCTAAAGGAGAGCATATAATAAAATACATACATATCGGGACTTATGAAAGTACCATTCAACTTTTTTTTGTCAAAAGTGGTTTTCCCGTTATCTCATTTTCCCCTTATTATTCCAAACGAAATTTTATCATTAAAAGTCAAAAATATTTTAGTAAATATTTTTTTGATCATTGATCATTTACCTATTTTTTTTGATTCTGTTTATTTTTGCTCATTCAACACATAACCAACAATATAACCTTTCCAAACTAATAATTTTATTGTAAACATTAGACGTTGTTGGCTGTGTCTTTCTAATGAATTTTATATTTGTTAATCCAAACTTTTTTTTGTAAATATTTACTCAGTAAGATAATAAATAACAATGTGTTCCCGAAGCCATTCATTAATAAGATTTATTCCTTTTAATTCCACACTTAAACAAATAAATATATAATGAGTACAATAATTTTTAATAAAATTTATAAATACAAAAATATGAAACCTTTTTTATCTAGCGTACAAGTTCACCTCTTTTAATAACAGACAACCTGTCAGCTATATACAAATAAAAACCAACCGGAATGGCAATAAAAACATTTTTACTTAAAATTTTCAAGTAAAAAATGCATTAGCCTTTTGCAAATTTTAAATTTTATAATAAAATCTTTTCTTTTTTTGTTGTATATATAAATATCGCAGTTTTTTATAATATTGTAGCCAAAAAAATAACACTCCAAAGAAGCCCATTTAATAAGAAAATATAACCCATCTGGTTAAATGTATGCCGTGTAATATATCTCCTCTAATTTCAATTTTATATATCTATTTTTTTTTTTGTACACTAAACATCAGCGTATTATATGAAATCCCATTAAAATGAAAAAATTTTTTTACCAATAACAAATAGATAAAACATAACCTTTTATTAAATAATCTTATTACTTGTAGTGTCGAATCTCTTCATATAAATTACAATACTATAAAAATATAACCGAAATAAGCCCATTTTCTTTTTATATGTAATTATGTAATTTTTAATTATGCTACAAAACAATGGAATATAACAAGAAAGACTAAAGTATGTGGACAAGAGAAATATTATTCTATATTTTATAGTTCTTTTATATTCCCGTGTAGACTTTTAACACGGTATACATGACGAAATAGAAGAAAGAAGTTAGAGATATTATAGATAAAGTGAGTACAATATAAAAACATTTTCTTCCTCTTATTTAATTAATATATTCTTATCTAATAAGAGAAGAATCCCCCCCCAATATTACTTTTTGGAATGATTCCCAACATTTAAACATTAGAAAAAATATATATTAAGCCTGTATCCAACTTCACTCGCTCTTTTTTCCCCTCAAATCAAAAAAGTAAAACGGAAAAAAATTCAATAGTATAGAAAAATATTTAAATAGCGAGCCAAAAAAAGTTAATGGTAATAAAATCTTACTTTAAATCAAAATAAGGTTCTTTTTTTATGTCAATTGAAATTTCTATCAACCAATAAAAGGTAAAGACCTCATATATAAAATGAAAACTATTACCATAGATTTTCCACCACTAATTAGAGTGTAACCCGTCTACTATATTCAATATAAGGGTATAAAAAAAAAAAGTTGGTTAAAATAACATATAATATCCTATTCCGATTACTTATAACTCCAGAAATAATTAGTTTGGATATTTATTGGGTACAATATAAACAATATATAAAAAGAAATAAAAAACAGAAAAAAAGATACCACCAAAAAACACACGCGTTTATTAGATATAATAATAAAGATAATCCTAAGAAAGACCAATAATATTCCGTTTATGGTTTACGAAAAACCAACCAGGATATTTTTTTTATTTATATTACGCATTATTGTAATTAATCGGTTAACACCAGAAAAGACCAGTAGCCCTCTCGAATGAGAAAATGAGTTATACGAGTAAATTGATTATTATATAGTCTGAACTTATATATATATTACTTCCCTCCTGATAATATTGACCACAGCAAAATCCATTCAACGTTTTTGAAAATTAGGTATATACCTTTTTTTTTCCTCAAAGTATATTTAAAATCTAAAATAACATTTCCCCTTATATTCCTCTTTTTCAAGATGCTTGCCATTTTTCGTATAACAAATTTGCATATGTCTCTCCTCAACATTATTGAATTGTACACACAATAAGTGCCCACCAAATAATTGGACAAGCATTTTTTTTATTCCGTCAAGAATAATTACCTTTTATGGTTTTTTTCATTTATTTGTAATAGATTCCTATTATTTAGCCCCAAAGGGCAACAAAAAAAATGTAAAAATAAACATAAATAAGAGTTTCTCAACATCGGCCTTTTGGGTAATATTTAGAGAAAAAGTCTATTTATTTTCACTACAACTAGGATTTTAATCTACGTACTAAGCTAACTAATAATAAACGAGTAACTTTTCTTAATGGTAATTAATTTAACATAATATTCCTTTATTTTCAACAAAAAACCGATATGTTATCAACTATATTGATTATTATTTGTACCTTATTTAAATAGAAAAACGAAATTTATCCTCTCCAACTGGAGTACTCCGAAAATAAACCCTGGTAGCATCAGAAAATATTATTGTTTTTAGGGAATTCTTCAACCAAGATTAAATCCTCTTTGATAAAATCAGACAAAAAATCATTTAAGTCTTGATGAGGTGTGCCCCTTACATGAATTTTATTTTTTCTTAAGCGTTTTATAATTTAAATCAAACATTTAAATTCCACCTGCAAACCAAGGCCAGAGAGCATCCATAAAAAAAGACATCCCCCACACTAAACACTACATAAAAACTCTTGGAGCTTAGTCCTTCTCAAATAACAAAACATCAAAAATTTTTATCCAAAAAAAAAAAACATTTTGTTAATAGTAATAGATCATGAAGCCTGGTCAACAAAAACGTACACTCAGATTAAGAAAAAAGTTGGTAAATCATAAGAAAAAAACTTATCATGCCTTCTTTGGTTGTTCCCAAATCCCCTCGTGCAAGCGCAGGTGGTGCAAAAATTTGGCTATTTTCAACTATGGTACCATATAATTTTATTATTTTGAGCGAGTTGTTAGACATTTTATTTTTACAGTTAGTACCCTTATTATTTGTTAATACTACAGACATAAAAGGGAGCAAAAACATAATTACCCAAATTGGTCTTACGATCAGTTATTATGTCTAATGACAGATTCCTGTGGTCGCCAATAAGTTTTAAAACCATTTAATAGATCGTCAATTCATCGGCCCCACGGAAATAATTATTTTATTTTTAGTACTTGGTCTTTATAAACGGCATTTTGCCTTGGTTTCTACACCTTTATTTCAGTTTTAGACTATGGTACAAAAATATTTATTTGGTATTTTTTCTGTCATTATGTTTTTTTCATAATGTACCCTAGATCACATTGAAGTAGAAGCTTATATTTCCTGAACCATTCTTATATAGAAGTTCTCTCTATAGCCCATGAGGGTTCCTATCTATTCTTCTCGTCATCAACAACTATCCGCAAGACCAAAGTTAGAAAAATACGATTGAATGTCGTATTCTCACTATCTCGAAACTAAAACACTTTTCCGACCGAGCGATCTAGCTAAGGTATTAAGATTCTTGTACCCTAGCTTTTTGACTTACATCAGTTTTGAAATTATCGACTCAATAACTGGACATGAGGAGTTCCCGCCTCTCAGACGCAGTAAAACCCCAAACAGTTAATATATTTTTTTTTTGTCATTTTCCGAAATAAGAAACAAATCAAGGGAGGAAGAGTGACCGACGGTTCGTTGTACTAATAGGTTCGGCCATAACAAACAATTTTATATTATAGTGGTTGGCCGAAATATTGGTAATATATCCCAGAACAACATTATGTATTTTATTGGTATAGAATTTTAGATGGTACAACCAATTGGAGAACAAGAAACACATCGACGTCTATTTCCTAAACCCGTAAATAATACCAAAATTGGAATTTGCACTTTACAGGAAAATCCCACAATCAGCAATGATGCATTTATTTTTATTTAATTTCAGACCGCAAAAGACGCAAGTACGGCTTTCGTTGGTATGTATATATCAAATATATGACATATCAATTTTTGTAGGAAATAATCTCTGTGTCTATTGAGAAATAAATCGAACGACAATCTAGTAAAATATAATAATACGGGACACTACTATGATTCAGAAGTTCAAGAGTATCATACGGCGTGAAAGTCTCCAATGGTATGTCAAAAACTAAGAAAGTAATTCCGACTTGCACATTCATGAAAGAAGGATCGATAGAAGCAACATTTATTTTTATTTTGATCCCGAATTTCGATAAAATGTGTGTAAAAAGGTCCATATGCACCGATTCCCCTTGTTCTTAGCATTGTTATCTCTTAAAAAATAAACAAAAAAAAACTTCGGATGGATCTGCCATAGGCCATAGCGTATTGTTATTTTTACTTTTATAGTTTTCAGTAAACGAGAAAGAAAATCAAAACATAAATATATTTGTAACAAAAAATATATTTACAAACAACCGGTAATTATAAACATATCATTTAACAGCGAGGAACAATTTAACATATTATAATTATAAGAGAAATAATACCCATTAAAAATAAATAAGTTGTTTATGGAAAGAAAAATTTTTTCTTTTTTTAAATATTTTTAAATCAAAAAAAAAAAATAAAAATCCCCCACCACAAAAAAACCAGTTAAACGGGAAAACTTAGTAAAAACAAACGGGAAAAAACTTAAAAGGTTTTTTTCCCACGAAAAATTTCCTAATATCGGCTCTCACACCAAAATACAACGTTAATCAAAAAGTCAATCTTATATTTTTTCCATATTATATTACATTTAATGAAACTTTTTTAAAAATATACTAGAACCTATGTTAACTAGATTTATATGAGAAAAACTTGTTAATTCTTCCTCTTAGTAATCACGAAATGATTAATAAAAAACCCAACACCATAACACTTTGGGGTTCCGTATAACAACCACCTATAAGCGAAAGAGACAATACAAATAAAAAAAAAACAAAGACGAGTTTTTTTACTCCCTAACAAATTGGAAAGGTCTAAATTATTGCTGTTGTATACTCGTTTAGACCAACACGCGAGTAGAAAAAAAAAACATGCGACAGCGGATAGGCCAACAACAGGAATAGCAAAAAAACAAACGTCGTTTTGACTAGAGAAAACGCGCGTCTCGCCACCAGAAAGTATATTCGCGTTTCATATGATTTAGTAAAAAAGATCTCAACATCAATATATCATCGATGCATACTCATTTAAAAAAAAAACCGATATCTCTTATCCCACCACCTCAATGACTCAATCACAAATCACGTAGAAGCAATTATCAAGGAGCCAACGAATAAGATATGTGGGAAAATAAGTTTTGTAATACATCTTGAGATACCTTCTTAGCCCTAATCAATACCCTTGGCTACAAGGTTCTTCTCTAGATCTCTCTCCAATGGATTCCTCTAAGTTTGGTGCCGGGGAAGTACTTTGCTAGGTTTCCTAGGGTATCTCGCGGTTGTTATGATTAAATTGGTGGAGGGTTTTCTAAATGCTTACCTGCATTTCCTATACTTACAGATTGCAGGAGTCCTAATAGCATCTGATAGTCAAGGTGCACTATTTACTAATCCTTATAGAATTACAAGACTTAATTGGTTAAGGATAAAGGGATCTCATACGTCCATTGTGGTCCCGTACTAATTAATTATGGAAATTCTAGCTCTAATTAATCCCCTGTATTAATGGATTGCACTTCAAAAGGGTAATATACCGCTTGAATGTAATTATTTTCGTTAGCCGGATTCAAAGAAAGGTACTTGCCCGGGGTGCCTACCCAAACATATAACGGATTGTCGAATAAAGCAAACCTATGGTGACGTGATGACTTAGTTATTTTTTGGGACGGTTCCATACGAACAGGCTACTTATTACCCCCAAAACCCAAACAGATTATCAAGCATATGCCTTCTTGTGAGACATGGGTACGGCAATACGAAAACCACAAAATAAAGTTACACTTAAGGATGGAGCGTCTATTTTCCCCGATGTTTTTTTAAGGAGATTCGGAATGCTTGATTTCTTGCAATACTTCCTTTTGAGTAATTAACCGTGTAATGGCACTTTTTGTGATATAAAGATATATCCTGAATAAAAGCAAGAACAATACTTTATGTATTTGGTATAAGAGAAATAGAACAATCCTGTATTTGTAAATGAAAAACATGAAATTAATAAATATAAAATTACGTTAAATGAAAAAAAGTAGTATATATTATGTCAATTCTGAATTCATTCCTTTTTTTTTTCCTAAACGATTTAAAGCGGATAGTAAAAAAATAAATTCCCTCAAGGCTAGATTCAAATATTATCTTTCCAAAACACTCCAACAGTACAATGCACCTATCAAACAACGGCTTATTTTTTTACTTGAAGGAGGTAGTGAAAGATGAGATAATATAATACAGTTTAAGGGGGTACATAGGATAAAAGAAAACGCACCGATTTTTATACTTTGCTCCGCTTATGATGGTTGTAAGGACGCCCAAAACTATTTAGTTAAAAGCATAATTTTCTTGCGCTATATACAAAGTAATTTAAAAACATAATGGCTAAAAATCAAGCGATATACAATATACACAAAAGAATATCTACATAATGTAGTAATATAATTTGTGTTAGTATCTTATATCTCAATAATGCCACTATACTACTGGGATTACTATCAACAGATGTACCAGTTTGCGAGTTAATGATATAACTCAGAGCTATAAGACCAACTTTACAAACCAAGTGTATAGCTTGTTCTAAAAGAACGTAGAGTGCTAATGTTTCCTCCACAGCAAGATAACCAACGTATGCGAAGAAACCATTCGGTTAAATAAAGATTATACTGCGATCGTTTATGATTCTTATAAAAAGGTACCTTTATTCCCCTTTACACAATCACCAATCAAACAGCGAACAAAGAACGTAGCCCAACCGTGTTACGGTTTCTTCGTTATCCGGACTCACAAAAAAGAATAATCTCGTGATAGGATAATAAATTCACGGAGAAAAAAAAGATTTAATTAGACTAGAATTTCTCGTATACAAATTAGCTACACGAAACAATGGTGTTTCATGGACCTTTAATCCTTAAACCAATGGTGGGTCCTGTTAAAACCTTCTACATACGAAAAGGAGTATGGGTGGGAAAGTGCCACCTTACTATACGCCTAACCAAGTAATGAGCGAACTACTCAACACTGATACGGTTTGGTATTTTGTTAAATCGAGAACGCCAAATATCAGACAAACCCTAAAGCCACAAATGCAATCTAATACAACGCGTAGAATAACTCCACTAAAGATACCTAGCAATTGTGGACTTCACCCGCGCTGCAACTAGAGGAAGAACACCGAGAAGAGAAGAATATTTAGAGTAAGAGGGTTATTCCTTTATGTTGACACCAACGTAAGAATATAGCGAGGCAAACCGAAAGGCGTAACAAACCTTTATAATAATACCTATTGCCAAAAAATTTATTCTCATAAACCTGATGGTTTACAATATATGATTAAATTGTATACGTGAATATGGATTCGCCGTTCTGATGAGATCTCTCCTCCTAACATAGTGCTTATTATTTGTTGTTCTATTTGATAATACTTGATACATGATCTAGCGTACCTTTGATTTTTCTCTCTTTTCATTACGCGACGACGCCGCATAAAAATTTTCGGCAGATCTACCCATGACGTTCTTAAACAATTTGCGCGACCGTGTGCACATATATGTAGCCAGTAGTAATTGGCATCGCCCCAACACAACGTGTTAATCACATAATGTTAAGATGTACATTTTTGTACCTCGCCAAAGGCCATAGAGCAATTTAATATTTTAATCAACTTTTAATAAAGGCTTTTCATACCCAACCAAACTTATCGTTATTATTTGCAAAAAGTTTACAAACGAGAAAGTATTTTAATTTAATAAAAAATTAATTAAGACAAAATATTAGAAAATTTGGGTAATCCAATTAGAAGAGAAATTTTAGGAAAGATGAGCCTGATAGAGAGACTATAAATATTTCATTTTTTTAATTGTATATATTTTGTTTCCATTATATAACCTTTACTCATTTCAGATAATAAGAAGATTTTTCCCTAACTCTGTTACATATTAGTTTTAATAGAGGAATAATCAAAGAATCTATTTCTCTAAGTATCATCACCTGTAGCTAATTTAAAAAATTAAGATCCCTACATCGCAGCCACATGTACCTTCGTTGGTATGAACGATAAGCACAGATGTGGGAATCGTGTGCTAATGGACTCTTCAAACAACTACTGCTTATTATGTCTTCATATTATGGGTTGCCCTACCTTCTTCGACCTGTAACCGTTCATCAATCCCCCTGCCGTAACGAACAAGTTCTCGAACACCATTTGGAGCTTTTTCATCTGCTCAAGTGGTCGGCGATAAAAACTTCCCAGTACGCCCATAGATGACAACAATATAGAATCTATTTTCGACAAATATCTTGATCCCAATGAACAATAGTTACTAATGAAATTGTTTTCTCCAATGATTCATCGCCTGTAATATTGCATCATTTGGTACTAAATTTAACTAGATGCAAAATCAACAAATTTGATAATTACGAGTACATAACATTATACAAAAGACAGGTCCCTGAGAGTCTTACATTTTTATATTCTTACCAAAAACCATCCATAATAATAGGTGTCCAACTAAATTTTAGATATTATACTAATTTTTCATCCACCACTATTCATATTGTAGTACGGGAATTTCGTTCACGTCGGTTCTACTCCTCTCAAAAAAAAAATTTCGTTTTGTACACATATATAATGCACGTATAGAATCAATTCACTCCGGGAAAATGGATATAATAAGTATAAAATATTCGTCAGATCTCTAACTATAATTTTCAATTCTTTAGACATTTGAATAGATTAATACGATTTAAATAAGCCCTTATGGTCTGATCTTTTGGGTAATTATGCAGTT
>VALG01002026.1:0-10896 GCA_009835305.1 Ipomoea purpurea
GCACCGCACACCACCATGAGTTGAGTAAAACACCATACACTGTCCGGACACATCACCGATTGGTGCGGGCAGCCCCGAGCGATGGAGGTTATAGTACTGTTTTTTTTTGACCGTCTTGGTTGTATTTTAGTGATGTTACTTACATTCATTGTGGGGGGTCTACTTGTTAACGCTGTTGTGGCATGATTCCTAAATCTGACCGGACGCGCACGTACGACGGGGGGTCACGCCAATCTCCATGAGCGCTGCTTCTAGAGCGTATGGCTTAGTGGCTATCTTCCTGGTAGCCGTATGAGTACGGCTTATATAGTAGTGGTGAGCCCTGGGCGATATAGGGTACGACGTGGCGCGGAGGGGTGAGGGTGCGGCGGGGGGTTTAGGTGATATGAAGTATGACGCAGGGGGGGGTAGTAGTAGTAGGAGGACTATGGTGTGGGGCCTCGGTTCATCTAGCCTCAGATTAGTATATTTCATGTGGTGGTTCTTGGGTTCTGATTGTTTTGTTTGAATCCGGGCACACCGCGCCCCTGTGAGTCGGCCAAGGCCATGAACCATCCCTGGATGAGGTGGTGATTGGTGGGTAGTATTTTGAGCGAGCGGTTCAGAGGTTGAGTAGCAGGGTCGCGGCAGTTTAAGTGGGATGTTGAGGATAGAGCGAGGGGTGGTTTCTGTCCTTCACAGAAGGGGCGGCTGTAGATTTATGATCTTCCATTTATTGTTATTTCAGTTGGTATAAAGAGCTGTTGTGAGCATGTGGGCTGTTAGCCTCGGGCTGTGAACGTCGCGACGATCAGGTTCTCTCGTCGTCTTCTGAGTGATTGTTGTGCCAAACTTTGGTGTACGAGGCAGTGTGTGCCTGGTGGTGGTGAATGTTGTGTGCGGCTGCTAATGTAAGCCACGAGTGCGCGGTGACAGTAACTATGATGTGGCTGGGTTTTTTTTTGGTTTGTGTGTTTTGATCGTAACATATTATGGCTTGTTGTGGGGGCTATCGTCGGGATGGAGACCGTTCGGGTACATTCTTGACTTGTGTGGGTACTGATTCGGGCTGGGTGCAGAAGGAGCGTGATCGCGAGAAGAGGAAGAACGAAGAGTATACGCGAATCTAATTTGCGTGGATGCGGCGTGTTGGAATAGAGTAGGATAGACGAATGCGTAGTAGCGGGGATGAGTATTGGCCGTGGTGTGTGTGTGGGTGTGTTTTGTTGTTTTTTTTAGAGTGTGTAGAAGGTTACGCGATGGTTATGTAGGTGCGGTGTGGAGGAAGGCGGTGGTGACGGATTCTGGGATACGAGGAGTTGTCACACGGGCGGGATCTTATCATGCGGAAGTGTGGGTCACATAGGAAAACTCCGTCGCTCACCTCGTTTCGTCGATCTGAAAGGCGAATCTTTTTCGCAGAAAGTAGATAGACGGTCGAGTCTGCGCCTCGGGTGCTGCGCGTGAAGTATCGGGAGAGGCGGTTGTCCGTCGCGCCAATCAAAGGCGGCGATGTCTCGTCGGGTGAGGAGCGCAGGCAAGGGAAAAGACAGAGCGGGATGCCGTGGCACGTGCGCTCGCCCACAGAGCGGCTCATCCGCCCCCCTCGACACTCTTCGCCTCCCGGTCCGCACCCACCCGCCGCGTTCGTCGCGGATGAGTCATCTGCTCTCCAGGCAGGACAGGCGATGTTTCTCGGCTGGCGCTACCAGCGGAGGGTAGGATGGCTGTGCTCTTCGTCGTTGCCTTGTAGTGGCGCGCGACCAGCTGCGTGCCCCTGGAGTCAATGGCGGTCTGGGCGGGGCTGTGTAGCAAAGAAGTTGATGGGTTGATGGGTCGCGTCGCGCCCGGTGGAGTCAAGGTCCGTGTCGGCTCCGCAGCTCCGCCTATGTCGGTGGCCAGTAGCGGAAAGCGGTTTAGCCGGCTGGGCTACGCGTGGCGAGACCTGCTGTATCTGGGAGTGGGTGGTCTGGCGAGTGGCAGCCTGCAGATGACTGAGTGATATCTTAGTGGGTTGTTGCTGCGATTCGACACGCGGCGTGTGCACTGCCTGCTTTAAAGGTCTGTGTGTCGCTAGCCGCAATATTCCGACATGACGCAGCGTTCTGTGCCACGCCGGTCCTGGCTGTCACGCGTTTGGCTCCGATGTCGCCGCGCGAGTTGGCGGTACGTTGTGCATCCTGTGTAAAAGTCGACTCAGAAGTCTGTGGGCGGGCATTCGAGGTCGGGCGCGTTGGTATCCCGAGGCTCGGTGTCGCATCCATGTATCTGGGTACGAGGTCTGCGTCTAGAATGGACTCCGGAAGGACGGAAACGAGAAAGTTTGTGCTGTGTGAGTTGAGAAAAAGAGGACGTTGGTCCAGCGATGTGGGATGACTGGGGTTAGAAACTGTAGATCTGACTGGTAAACACGTCGAACGGAGGGTTGCCACACTGCACCCAGAAGTTACGCGCCGAGCGGGACCAAGCTCGCGTCGGACTGGGAGCAGTCGTCCACACGGTGTCGACCAGTGCGCCACCGAGAAAACGCACGACGAGGTGTCTGCAAAGCGGCTGGTAGCCCAGGAGGGACGAAAACTTAGACGGAGACGAAAGGTCGCCTCGCCGGGTACTGTGACGAGCTTGCAACACTCGCGAGGACAGTTGTTGACCCCCACTCTAACTCCCCGCCGGTGGTAGACGTTGGGGTACGTACCGGTCAGATGTGCGACTGACGCCGGAGTGTGAGACATGCCGTCTACATGTGTTGAGGCAGTGTTTTTGACTGCAATGCGTTCTTCAGCGTTCTGTGGCTGAACGCTGTGAAGCGCTTTTTCTCTATTTTTTAGAATTGCCTAAGAGAAGGTTGTCGTTGGCCGGTAGTTGTTATTGAGTGCTTTAGAAAGGTTGAACAATGAGGATTATGCATGCGGAACTGTCTCGCACGCTCCCATGTTGTGGAGCTCGAGAGCGTTATTGCGCGCACAGTCACGTAGCAATTTGCTACTCCATCTGATCAGGTTCTTGCCTTTACTGGTGCTTTGTCTCTGAATTTGTGCTTATCTGGAAGGTTCGTCGTTAATTGCGCGGATTACTGGTGGAGTTTTTCTGGTTATTAGTGTGGGTATGCTACCACACAGCGATTCCGTTATACACTAATTTGTCCGGGTTCCTCTTGATATGCAGCGCGGTCCTAATTGGGGGGTGCATAGGATGAAGTTTTTTTTTGCAAGCCTTTATCAATGCTCGCTTTATTCTTTTGTGGTTAGCTTTATCGTTTATGTGGATTGTGTGTTGTCTTGTCCGCTGGGTCGCTATGACCGTAGTTGTGTGCTGCGTATCTCAGTGTTTCGACGCGTGCTGCGCACGCTATCTGGCGTGCCGCAGATGTGTTTATTTGTGTTTGTTCGGGCGACCGCTACTCTGTCTGTAATCTATGCCTTAAAAGTTCTGGCTCTCAGATATGTCTGTGTCTGAATTAGTTGTAGTTTTGAATCTTTGCTTGCGTCGATGAAGATGTGTTAGCTGTTTTTGGTTTATAATGTTCTTGACGGTCGAATTTAGAATGAGAGAATCCCTGATTTTAGTTGCTGTTTTATTTTTTTGCTGAGTTGTTTCACGAGGTTGATGTGCATGGCTCTAGGCTCTTCTTGTTTTTTTTTTGAATATGCTGTCGTAGGCCAAACACGACCAGGCAACCCCAGTATCCCCAAGGTACGCCAGCTTCAATGGCTACTTGAGTGAAATTCTGAGGCCACAAGGAAGACGAATCACGATGGTACATTATTGGAGGGGAGGTCGTTCTTGAATCGATGAAGCGGAGAGTTCAGATTGTGTATGTGAGTTGATATCCCTCGGTGCTAGGCATTGAGTGCCCTATTCGGCTATTGTAGGAGTTTGTGCTAGGCTGGACTCTATCAGTTTCTCGAGAGTACCCGTTGGGGTATCGTTTTGAGTCTTTGCTCGTGGATCAGGTAATCTCTGGCTCAGGTTGTTCACTATAATCCCAGCTCAGCCTATTTGCGAGTTCTGCTCCGGAATTTATCCTAGCTGATGACGATTATTGCTGAGGGAAGGGTACTTGGATGGGAGTGGCGTCTGTATAAGGGCGTTGTATTCTTGGTGTATGATATGGCTCGCGATACCGAGGATGCTGGCATGATGCTCCAGTTCGGCACCCTGTCTGCCGTCAGACGGTCAATCAAATCCACGTTATTATAATGTTCACCGTTCCTCTTGTCAGTTTATTTGCAAAAAGGGGAGTTTGGAGTTAAGGGGGAGTATCTACGAGTATTAATGTAACTTGTTGGAGTTTGACATCCTTTTGGATGGTATTATGTTCTTTGGGAATTTTGAAGCTTTATATTAGGTATCTTTGGGATCGTATTGGGAGCTCAGTATGAATTTTTCGTAAGGGACTACTGATGAAAGTTCTCTTCTGGTGAGGTTGAATGGTTAGCGGCATGCTGTCTTGTTGCTCTTTGTTGGGGTCTGCATGGCAGTGTCAGTGGAAAAGAATAGAATTATATGTGTTAGGGGATAGTGATTCTGTTTGTCAGTCTAAACAATTTGAGTGCTATACGCTGTTGGTCGTTAGCGGCTACTCTCACATTGACACAAGTGTATTAGTATGATGTGGTATGCTGATGAATTCAATCTTCCTGTGAGTTGATCCAAATCCGAACGGAACTCCCAACAGGTACCTTTACTTCGCCGAGACAAGTAGCGTCGCAAAGAAGAGACTGTACGAGTCTTGTCATTTTCGGGGTCTTAGTACTCTTTGGTCTGGTCGGGGGGGCCGTACCGTGTAATACTAAGGCTCTGAAGTGAAAGAACTAAAGTGTGCATGCTATACTTTTCAAGTTCCTTGCGCCAAAGTATTTGATACTTGAGTTGTTAGCCAAAAACAATGCATGAGAGGAAGAATGTAAAGTGTAAAATGTAGTGTAGTTAAATATTGGTAATTTTATCTGGAGTGAGTGTGGTATCTGATTCTATTGGATGATAAGATGATTAATTAGAGTGTTAAGAATTAATCTCTTTTGCGAGTTGGAGCCATTGGTATGCTAGGAAAGTGATCGGACCGGGGCGATGATACTGCATTGGTCAGCAGGATGAAAAGAAGGCGGTCGGACCACAGCCCACAAGGATTGAAGGCTGGCGTAACAAGGGGATGAGGCCTGAAGTAAGATGAAGTGTGAGGAGCTGTCGTTTGAAGGTATCGATGTAACTCGTACGCAGACTAGCCTATGTACAAACAAGTTTTCTGAAGAGGAAGATTGCCAATCTGGATTATTACAAATGCAAGAGCTCTCGATTACAAACTAGCTCTCGAGGTTTTAATGTGGTTCCCGTAGTTATTTAATTAACGAATAATTTTGAGTCTCGCAAAGCTACCATGACGTATAGTGGTCAACGCTGAAGGGGTACGTCTGTGGAAGGAGTTGTGTGCTGATAAGTTCGCTGTGTCCAGTCCTGCCGGGGCGATAGGCGTGTTCAGAAGACCCAGTGGTATGTGGCAAAAAGGACGGAGTCGCCTGGAGGTCGTAGCCGTATACTCGGTACTTGCTGTAATATACTCCTTCGTGTAGTGAATGGCACCGTACTTATAGTGGATTGGGCAGAGCGGGGGCGCGTGGGTTGCCCCTCAGACGTGAGGAAGAAGACTCCCGAACTGCCGAAACCAATCTCTGCATGTGTTTCTTAAAATTACGTTATGCTTTCGTGCATTATTATTTGACACTGCTTAAACGAGGTGTAATTTACATTAACAAAACTGGTCAGCTGAACTTAAGTTACACGACGTGAGAAAGCTCAGTTGCTTTTGTTTTTCCAAGTGTCGCACGCGTGAATTCGATGACTAGTCGCCGGGATATAAGTATTAATTGTCTAGAGAAGAAAAAATAAATGGAACTATTTTATTTTTAAGAGTACAGACACAGGTGTCCATCTAAGCACCTAAAAGGACGGAAAAACCTCATTTTGTGAACATTATTGGAGGCGAGAAAATTACGGTACAGTTAACTGACACTTAGAAAACAATGTGTATAAGGGTATATAACCACAACGCGAAAAAGTCCAGCTTTCCGCTAAGATAAAATTCAGGTACCAAAAAAAAAGTGTTTTTTTTTTGTTGTTTTTTTTGTTTTTTTTTTTTGTTGTTTTGTTGTTTTTGTGTGCTTTGTGAAATCAGAGAGTGTTCTGATGTCGTGTTACCGTCCACGCGTGTACGCCGGACTGACGGCTCCACCGAGTAACTCAGCCGCGCCGCTGCGCTGCGGGAGATGGCGAGAAGCTGTTCAAGAGGAGGGAGCGTGGCACTGTAGAACGTTGAATCTTCAGTATCCCAGAAGATTCGCGGTACCTACAAGAAAACTGAGCTGTTTGGCCATTGAGCTACGCGGGTGTGGGCGGGGGGTGGAGTCGTATCTGCGCCCCTCTGCTGCGGCGCGGTCGAGAGCGGGAGGCGGGCGGGCGGCGCGCGATCAGCAAGGTAATTGCGCCTGGGGTATTGTCTCTCCCTATCTAGCCTATTGTAGTTTCTTCGCGAATGGCGAGTCATGTTGGACGATGGAGGATTAAGCACTAGATCTGCTCAAGGATCGGGGTGTATTTGGTTCCTCCTCTCCAGCGCAGTGTAGTGGTCGAGTTTGAAAAGGATTCAGGGCTCGGCTGTCGGATTGTTATTGGAAGCAGCAATCTATGCCTTGTAGTATTTAATTGGGTGTTAACAGTGTGAAGTCGTCATATGGTAGTAGTAAATGTGTAGTGATGAGAGGGTTACTGTTATAATTGTTTTCATGAGAGGGGGATGTATGACATCGTGTCCGAGTCATTGTGTGGGCAACTAGTTGGTAACTTTTTTGCTATTGCTGCTAAGGGGAGCAGGCTTTGCAATTGTCAATTGATGAGTTGCCGATGATGGAGTAAATACGAGATTTGGATAGTGAACAATTAATCTGATATAAACGCAAATTTCGTATGTACAATCTATGTTTGGTGTGTGTGTTCCTATTGAGTTATTATTATTCATTATGTGTGTTTGTGTGTTGGTGGTGGTTGTTTGTTCTATGAAATCCCAATGTCTGTATACAGGTATCAAGCTGCAAGTCTCGATCTACTGAATTCAAAATGATACATTTAGATAAGAGGAGAACATAATTACAGGCCATAGATATAGTGATAAGAGAATGGCATCAGATTCGGATTGGACGCTCATAAAAAATTGATAAAACAGATGTTGAAAGGACGTAGATTGGGTAAGGAAACAGATGGACAAAAGTCTGGAAGATTTTCAAAAGCTAAACAAAGATGTAGGGTCAGATGATACACCGGGTTCGCCTTACATGACATTTAGTCAAGGCGAGTAAGATAGCTTTCTCTACATTTGGTCCACCCACCAGAAGGTATGGGTAGTGATGGGATCCGGTGTGTGGGGCGTAGGGATGGGATGAGGTTCTCGGTGTACTTTTGGTGGTGTTTGGTACTCGCCTGGTATCGAGGTTTGATGGGTAGCGACTTGGGTGATGTAGAGATACCATCCATATGGAGGAGCTGGGGTAGGAACAGAGAGGTGGACAGTCACACGGGGCAGAGTAGTAGTGGGCTAGTTGGATGGAGGAGGGCAAGCAGGGGAGGGCACTCTCCATGTTCTCAAAGGCCCTGAGGCCAGCGTGCCCATCTCCGGCGGGGAAAATGGAAAGTCGTCCCCATTCTTATCGGTCCGCGGTAGAATTAGGGGCGGGGGGGACGGAAGTTCGGCATCCTCCCGGTCGACAGCGTCTATATCAGAAGGTCGTTAAAGTTGCAGTGGTAAACTTGTCGAATTTGAAGAAAAACGAAAAGAGGGCCTGAATGGTAATTGATAGTAGTATATAGGGGGTGTAGTGTAGTATACGTTACGTAGTGTATATGAAGTAATTATGATACTTCGGCGAGGGGGTATATCCGTCGGTCCTGACGAGACAAGTTTATATTGACATACATTCCGCCGCAGCAAGTCTCTCCAAAAAGTTCTCAGTCCCTGTTTGTGGTGGTGGGAAGATGTTGGTTTTCGCCTGGGGTTAGAGACGTGCAAATGTTGCTACGCCTATCTAGCGTCAAGATAAATTATAGGCGTTAAAGCATGAATAGTGAAAAAGTGGATGAAAAAGTAGATTTAAACAGCTGGATAAGTGATTAAAGTAGAAAAGTCAACTCATTGAGTATTGTTGACGAGAGCTATAGCTCCAAACTTTAGAATTTTTGACAATCTTAGACAAGTATCAAACATTTGTCAGTTTGATGACAGATGTGTATCGCAATTTAGATTAAGTGACACTAAAATAATACAATTCTGTTGGATGGTACGTAGTTAGGTTTTGGTGCGGTGACTAAATATGTTAAAGATATGAATGCTATACAGTATATGGTCTGAGCACTTGGTGTAGACAAACTTTCACCGTCTCCTAATTGCGTGGATAGGTGTGCTTCAGGGTAGTTATATTGCAGAAGTAACGTTTTGCCTGTGTGAGAGTGAGTCAAAGTGGGTGCGTACGGTGTTAGCGGTGAGTGATTAGGAATACTAGTTTCTTGTTACGCGCTGTTGCGCGAATGAATAATCCCGAAGAATTATTTTGTAAATAAGTATTTCGATAGATATAGGTCAATGCAAGGTTATGATAGGAGATGTTCAGGAGTAGTAGAAAGAAATTTAATTTGTTTATTTAAAAGTCGTGTAATGTGTAAAGTAGTACTAAGATTGGCAAGAGTAATATATGGAAGAGTGGATGTGAATAGATTGGGACTAAAGTGAAATGTGGTGAGACGTTTGTAAGTACAGTGTAATCCTAATACGTAGTTTTAAGCAATTCTAAGATGAATACGGACTTGTTGTTTACAAGTTCTCGTAATTCTTTGTAGATTCTCTTTGGTGGGGTAGCATTTTTTGGTTTGGCATCTTCAATAACAGGTCCTTTTTTTGCGTGCGCGGGATTGTGTTGGGGTGTATTTTATGCTTCATTGTGCAATTAGGTACTGTACGCAGCATAGAGGAGTCATATACAAATTGAGAATTATGTGTAAAATTTTAATTTGCATAGTGGTTATATGACTGAGATTTATTATAATATGAACTTTTTTTTCTTTTACGTACATAACACCTATTTATAAATATTTAGTAGTAGTTTTTCCTCTACATTATTCATGTGTTGTAATGTGGTCGTAACGGAGCGAGTGTGAAATAGTAGTGAAACAAAAATTAATAGTTTATTATATTGATAAAATAGTTGGGGTTAACATAAATCATAAATAAATAAATAAATATATAATACATACATACATAATTTACATACATACATTACATACATACAACATACATAATGTATATTAAATATTATGTATGCTATGATGTTACTTGATGTATGTATATGTATGTATATAACAATTTGTATTATAACTATTGATATTCAATTACGCAGATAACTGTAAAAAAGAAAGACAATGAACAAGTAGGAATATAATAGATTATAAAGAATTGGAAGGTCAAGGATTCTTAATTGTAGAAAATGAAAGGACTAATATAACTAATGAAATTATATTCAATTTTTTTTAATGAATAATTTGTTTTAAAGAAAATTTAAAGCACTTATAGAACTAATTCTAAATTAATTAATGCTTATCCCGATATTTTTGTTGTACTTACTAATTTATGTAATTATAAGATCAAATAAGGAGTGTCGTAATACTTTCTTAACATAATGAGAATAATGATTTTTTTTTTTAATGTCAGCCTTATGAGACAATTGTCTGAGAGTGTTTCCATGACAATTGCTACAATTGCTTCAATAGAGGTGATAATAAATTAAAAAATATATGGTACAAGTAGATATTATATAATGATATAGTAAAAATAAGTCTTACAAATTTCTTTAGAGTTTTCATGCATGATAAAATTTTTATGTGTAAACCTTGTCAATTGGAGTTAGTTAGGATTTAGACATTCGCCAATATTGAGAAGAATGATCCTACCGTGTTTAGAGTAAGTATTAATGTATTTGCGCCGGGGGGGGGGGCGGGTATGAGTCAACATTAGACACCGCTTGTAGTTAACGCCTCGTCTGTGCGAACAACTGAATGTAAGACGACAATTCTGGCGGGGGGTGCGATAAGAGAAGACGGCTACTGGCAGAGACTTTAAGTAACGTTACAATGTGACTATTATAAATAAAAAAAATTGATTAAGTCATTTAGTAAGCCTATAGATCTACCAGATCAATGCAAAAGCACGTAAGTTGAAATGAGTCTAAGGTTCGTTCTAAATGTAGAATAATCAGAGAAGATCTATTAAAGAAGAAAAAAAAGAACCTGGTAAGCTAAAGTTTGTTTTGTTTTTGTAAATAAGTGCAGAGAAAGAGAGTCGATTTGTGAAGTATGAGTCGGTATTGGAGGAGGGGATGCAGGTTCATCAGTGTTAAGTCGCGGGGCGGCTTATGCATTACGTCGAGGCTATTCATTTAACCAGTGGCCTTACGGAGGTAGAAGCGTTTCGGACTGGACGCTCGGGTATATGTATATATGTTGATACATTTAAAAGTATTCGACTGAAGTATATATATTAAAGCAGTACTGCAAGCTATACTTGGGATGAGTTCGGACCTAAGCCTGTATGATAAATATAAGAGGTATGCTGTAGAAGAGAATCAACGGTGAAATAGTGGGAGTAAGAAGTGAAGTAAATAGGTGTAAGAAGTATCCGTTCTAAAGTTAAGACTAACAAGAATTGTAGGAATTATTTAAGTGGAAGAAAAATAATAAATATATGTAGATAAGAAAATCATAAAAGTACTAAAACAAAATAAATATTAACGCATTCATTTAAGAACCAAGAGTAGCGACATGTTTTTTGTTCCAGTTAATTCCTAACAGGGGCGAGATATGTTTATATAATATCGATTGTCG
>VALG01002029.1:8006-18119 GCA_009835305.1 Ipomoea purpurea
ACATGCGTAATGTCTCGTGGTAGAAATTTAGTAGGATATTAGTTTACATAATAGATAAATTTTAATGTAGAAGGTATAGATACTTCTCAGACACTTCTCAATTATGTATCTCTCATAATACTTAGGTGAGATGTATTTCCGAAAAATGGAAGATTCATATGCTTTCATCCAATTGTCAACTTACACAGATGTAATTATTGGTTTTCGTTCTCGACAATATGGGTCCCGCAGAATGGTTGTATTCTTTCTCGGGACCGATAAAGCAAGAATAATAAATATCTTCTACAACCCATTTAGGAGAATGTAATTAGACAATGGAGGCAAATTGCTCTCCTTTATCAACTGGAGTTCCTTCTTCTTCGTTCAATCGTCAATATTTCTCTCTCTCTCAAGAATATTGGTACAGGAGTAATTTGTCTTATCGGTATTTTCCTTATCCCGATTCTCTGAACAGACGATACATCATCGATCGGGAGAACCAGGCACTCAATTCACACTTCTTGCTTAGCGTTGAAGAGTATTTTGGTGTGAGCAAATTAGTAAAGTTTTTTTCTTCGTGTGAGTGATGGACAGAAGAAGCTAATTTCTATCAGCGTTTGGGTGTGTGAGTTGGAGTGGGAGTTAGGCTTTGGGCTGGCTTCTAGGCAGACGGTAATGCAAATGGACGGTGTTCCTCCTTCAACGCCGTTACGGTGGGAGTATTATGGTGAGCATAAGATGCTTAACCATTGTGTGATGGTAGAGACAGGCAAAGTAACCTTCGATGAGTTCCCGTGTTACCGTGAGGTATATTACAGAAATACTAATTGCTTGCTCAATTAATTTATTTATTTATCATATTCCACGTGAGAGAAATGATTCTTGCTCATTTGTATGGCTTTTTATTTGACTGGTGTTTCCCTAATTGTGATTACCCAGCTGTGTAACTAGTACGTACGGAATGTTGCATTTTGGATATCCAAAATTGTATCATACAAAAAGAAGTCTGACCCGATTGATGAATTTGTATGCTCTACGATTTCATGAGGGTCGTCTTGTCATACTCGCCATTAAGCTCCTAGGGGTTTCCTCATCGGATATCTCTCCGTGAGAGTCCGGATGTAAAATGTCGCTTTAGCCACTGGCGGGCGGCAATTCATTTTCCCATCTATTCTCACGCAATAGCTCATCTTCGTCTCCAGAAGGTGTGGCGAACTAAACATCGTGATCTCCTTGTTAGGCCTTTAGGCGATTAGGATTTGGTAGGGCCTTTTTTTTAGTTGCAAATACATTGAAGATAGTCCTGCACATTAGCTAACATTCTAGTCTCGATACATTGTTACATCCTCCACGACACACATTTCGATACAATTGCGAACAACTCTACTTCACTAACTAGACCTATATGGGCTGGCTTACGAAATAAACATCGAAAGAACCATAAAGCTTTGACAAATCACATAATCTTTATCCTGTAATATTAAACTATATAAATCGAGTTTACGTGTTTTTCTGGGTAAATTAACATCCATTAAGTGAATATATATTTGAAGAAATTGGATTATCAATGGTCTTTCCAATGTTACCTGAGATCAACTAACGTCGAATCTCAGGCGCTTTCTTAATCCAATCATATCAAACTGGCTCATATTTCGTTAGCAGGAGGAACGATAAAAAGTAACACAGGTGCTTGTGAATGTTAATTGCATCAACGTTATATGCTTAGATTAAATTCTTTTCAACATATTGTGAGTCTGTAAAAATTATACACCCCAATAGATACATTACTGAATAAGAAAAGTTGTTATAAGAATAACATCTAAATATTCAATAGTTTGCCTCACTTAATTATAAAAAAATTTAAAGATAGGTTTTAATTTTCTGACGCCAAAATTGGGCCGGGCAGGACAAATCTGCGAATAATAACAGGTAGTGAGGAGAAGATTTATAATGAAGTTTTGAAAAGTCATGTACTCAAATACATACCCTAGTATAGTCCACATAGAACCAAAGTGCAATTGTGTTCTTATTATACTAGGTACAAGATTCTATGACGAAGAACAGTGGTCATTTAATAACTCCACATGACCCGCCCATTTTTGTGAAACGATCCTGATGTTACAACCCCGTATATAAAATTTTAAGTCCTTGCCCAAGACTCTGAAGGGCTTCGGATTGGTGGAACTGACAAGACCAACATGCGGTGCCAAGCAACTGTGAGGCTGGGAGTGTGGACTCAGGACGAAGCTGCGGAACAGAAAGCCAAGTTTTCCCATTCATTTTTTCCCTGTTCTTAACTATCACAGACTTAGATTGTCTCTTTGCAGGTCCTCAGGTGGATGAGGATTGATCCAGCGAGCACATCTTCTTTGTTGGTCTTGTTCAACTTGTGCGCTATAGCTCATCAGGTCAAATACTGAAACTTCAAAAATGTTAAAACGAAGTGCATTTCAAATGCTAAATTTTTAGTCCTGTGCATGGTTTGGCTCACCGAGCCTGAAAAGATAAAAGTAGTGAAAGTTAAAAGTACAAAGAAGTGCAAAGAGCTAAAACTTATAGAGTAGGAGGTGAAAGAACTGAAGAGCTTAAGCTAGATTTTATGCATCGAACGAGTCGGTAAAATTGTGTTTTTTGAGTAGCGCGATAACATGTAAGATAAATAGATAAACAAAGACAAAAAAATGACATCGATTGGCAATAAAATCTTCTAAGTTGAGTGGTTGTGTACAGTATTAAGGAAATTTGAATATTGTTTCTTCAAAGAAACAAAGAATTAAGACATCTTTAAATAAAACTATTCAAGCATATCACGATGATTTAGCATCCCCTATCATGAAGTACAACATCCTGATTGCGCAACTCCAAAAATACCGACTCAAAAAACCAATACTGAATAATAATTAATATAATAATAATAATAACAATAAATACCATGAATACTTTACTCAAGTATGTATTATCTAATATTACTACTATTATTATCTACTTGACTTATATCCCTACTCTATCTCTGCGCCGAAAGTGTTGGACAGAAAAGAGGGAAAATGTTTGTAATGTTTTTGGGGTAAAAAAAAAGGATAAAAGATGTCATTGTCTTAACAAATAATAGCAACGACAAGATGATAAAAAGTTAGGGAAGCGACAGTTATTTTGAAATGCTAACATAAGTAAGCGTTCCAAAAAGTTCTTATTTAAGCTACGAGCACATTTTTGGAACATTACCAAATAGAGCTTATAGCTTATTAGTAGCTAACTAACAGACTCTACGAGTTGAATATGGGAAGTGAAACCAGGCTAAGCGTTAGTGTATTTATAGGAGTCGGCAATTCAGTTCAATTTTTTTGAACTGAACTAGTTCAGTTTTGGTAATATACCGAACAACCGAACGTTAATGGATTCTCGTATATTAACGAAATAATAAATATAAAATCTTTTATTTTTTTATTACAAAGGAATGGGATACCCACAGGGCCAGTTTTTAGATTTTTGTGACCCCGTTCTGTTAATAAATGAAGCCCTATCAAAATCACAATCTTTAGAACCAAATACAATATTTTTTTCTAATAATAATAATAATAATAATAATAATAATAATAATACTAAGGTGGTAAAATGTTGCTGTGCGCAAAGAAAAAACAAAAAACATATTATGGAATAAATTATAATTATAACAATAATAAATTATTAATTTGAGTTGTGTTCATGTCTGCCTCGATATTCATGCTTTTATATAGGTTCAATAGAAATGTTGACTTCTTTGTAATCCTGTTTGCGCATGATTAGGCTAGTTTTAGTCAATCATTATTGTCTTTTGTCTCATTCTCTAACTTTGTTGAGTTGACTTGTTCAATGAAAAGACATTTATTTTTTATGGGTATGCATTATGGGATAACTGTTTTTAAATACATTAGAACACAATCAAGACAATTAAATTTGTTTCACCTCACGAGTAGAGACATCAGAGTAATATGCAACCTTTATTTTATTGGATTAATTAGAGTGCTTGTGCCAATCAATTAATATGGAGTAAGAAGTAAGAATAATTGGGGTAATTATTCTAACGAAGTTGGTTTGACAGTTGGCTTGATAACCACAAAGTTTAAAATTCGAATCTAAAGAAATAAGTTGTAATCCTTCTTTTCTAAGCCAATCATCCCGCACCATGTCATCTAATTACGGAGTAAAAAAAAAAGTAAATTTAATATTACTCGACAAAGAAGAATCTTAAAACCAAGCAAAAAGGGAGTGTTGTGACTGATAATTTGACCATGTAGTACGTGTGGTCTTGATGTATAGTTGACCATCTTTGTGGCCAATTTGGCTTTAGCTAGTTTGATGTTAATAAAGTTTTTGTTGCCGGGAATAGTAAAATTAATAGGTTTTTGTTCTCTCACTAAATACTAAGGATAATATTCTCAACCACAAATTACATAAATTAAAATAGTATGCTATATATATCTTAAATTTAAAAACATAATAATAAGTGTGAATGAAAGTTATATCCCTCATTTATGTCTATTTTTTTCGTTAATTTTTTTTAATTTTATATATTATGCTATAAGAGTTGTACTTTAAAATATTTTGGACAAACATACCCTTACCGTTATAACTTCTGTTATCTTTTTCACTATTGTTACCATGCACATGGATCCACTATATATTTCATTATCTTCTTCATTAATTATAATATTAATTTTTTTATGCACATTGCGCGATTGAGATAATGCCTAATGTTTTTTATTTATTTAATAAATCACTTAAGTATATCAGACAGGATTGATATTTAGAATTGTTCATGCTATAAATTGAATGTTGAATTTGCGTATTTAAATTGTAATTCGTAAGTTTACAAGTGCAAGTAATATAGGTCAAATGATTATATGTCATATATAAATAATTGTATAAGTATGTTAAACCAATATAACGGGACATAAGACATCAAATAAAAATTTAGGGCATAAAATTTTAATATATGCTAATATTTGAAGAGCTAATTGTTTGATTGTAAACAAGGACATTGCAGATAGTATTTCACTTAAATTTGTTGTGTAATTTTTTGTTTTTTAAGTCAACCTGGGCGGTTGTATTTATAGAAAGTTGTTAAAAGTAGGTCTGGTGGGAGACTTGATCCAGTACATGCAATAGCGGAGACTAGTTTGAGTAGCTAATTATCGAGCATAATTGTGTAATCTAGAATATTAGAAGTACTGACCAATAATTAAAGGTATGAATATACGGGTTCTGCCATCAGTAGATAGCATTCAGCTAAGTAGAGCCTAATGGTGGGTGGTGGCCAGATATAAGCATGTAGCGTGTTGAAATGCTGTATGAATCTGTATAGTGGTTTCGTTCTCCTTTCTAAAGCCATGATAATAGTTCCTTGGATGCCAAATCTGCTTGACGGTGTTCCTGAAAGGGGCGTGATGGCGATATGGTAGTGACATTGGCATCGGGAGTAGTACCTAAACATCGCACATTGTTCTGATGATATCGGGTCTTAGTAAATCATTTGACGGTGTCATCACTCGCATCACGGAATCCGAAGTGCGGCATGCGCGGTGCAGTCTTGCGCAGTCTTCGCGTTCGGTCCAGGCGCAGTGGCTGTGTTCGGTCCGTGAGGTGTAGGCGTCTGTGGCTGTGACGTGGGGAGATGGTGATATCTTCCAATGCTTTCATTTGTGGCTAGCACTGACATAATTTTGCGTTGGCTGGGCTAGACAGGCATCCATAGCTGCTCCGTTGTGGCCTCAAGGTATAAAATTTCAGCTGCATAACTAATTACCATCAAGTCTAGAACATCAATGCACTAAACCATCTAATGGCAATATTTGTGACAATATTGAGGGATTTGGAGGTTTAGGATTTTCCAATGAGTGTTGCTAGTCACCAACAATGATTGCATGGTATTTATTCATTCACATGGACACAATAGGTTAAATCCACTCTCTTATAAGCATGTTAGTGGTAGGAAGGATTCACAAATAGCTCTCATAAAATTTTTCCACTTTGGTGTATTTTAAAACTTCCATAGTGTTACCATTCCTTAAAAAACCATTAGATTTATTCCTCATAATTCCATATAACGCTGTAACAGTCTTGACTGAAACATTCATTAGCTCATCATACAATACATATATTACATATAAGGGGCTATTGGTTATTTCTGATTCTGGTATATACTTGTTGAAAATATCGCCAAATATATGTGACCAGACTGTATCATGATCAATTTAAGCTATTATCTTTGGCTCCCAAGATAGTTGGGATTTGTGTGATTCTTAGGATCCAGTTATCCATTAGCCCGGGATGTCTATAAATGTAAGATTCTTATTCCCACCTCGTCTTCTAGCAAACATACATTCTTTTGTCTGCCATTATACAGGCCAGAATAAAAAACTGGATTATTTCCTATAGTATCGCCTCTAGGAAAGTATCTTTGGATTATATCTTCTTATAGGACTTTACTACCATGGTTTTGTTTGTGATCAGTCCTCTATCCTTGTTTCCTAAATTGTCATTAAATGCTTAAATCTTAACACAGTCACCATTATTCTTTGGATACACAATTTATCCAAGCTTTCAATTATTGCACGATTCCGTAATGACCCCTCACTCAGTTACAGGATTCATAATAGCTCAATAGCTTGAAATACAGAATAAGCGTAGCAAGAAACACTCATTAAAAGTTTGGATTGCTGCACTTTTCAATATATCTTCCTTCCGGCGGGCCTGGGTAGACCTCTTATTCCAGATCCAATCTTTGCTTGTTTTATCTCAATTATTCAATGCAGCTTTTTGTTCGTCCCCACAAAAAAGGTAGCCCGCGATACTTTCCACACATTCAAAAAAAAATTAGGAGCTTGTGTAAACCGTATTTTGTGCCACCTTTTTTTCATCGCCCTGTGCCTGTTATAGCATGATGCTGGTTGTGTAGTTTCTTCTTGCCAGCATTCTCTTAATAAGCTGCAACATTCATTTTTTTTATTTAATGCTTCCTGCTAATTTGCTCTACGAACAGTAGGCTCATCGAAATAAAATAATGAGATGTTGGTGCACTCTTAGCAACCCTGCAACCATGTATTAAACCTCTATTCTGAGCCTGTTGCAATAATATTGAGAGCTCCTCTGCACATATGATAAACAAATACGGAGATAATGGGTCTCCCTGGCGGAGGCCACGTGTGGGTGTAATGGAGGACTGCGAGCGCCATTTATCATAAAGCTATATGACACAGTGGTCACACACATCATAAGTAATTCCACCCATCTATCATCAAAGCCCAGAGCTAATAACATTCCATGGAGGAAGGGTCATTCCATGCGGTCATAAGCTTTGGCCATATCAATTTAAGTGCACTCCATCCTACAGCCCCACACTGTTTCCTATTCAGGTAGTGCCTACTTCCGGCTACAAGAATATTATCAGTAATCAGCCTGTCTGGAATAAAAGCACTCTGGATGTAGATATATAACTTCCATTAACGTTTCATTCTTGCGTAATCATTTCTCATTGATTTATAGTACCATACTTATCTATCGGCAAAATCATGTACCCTCGGTTTTCTTGCTTAGGGTTAGTACACATCCGTATCATTAACTTGAGGGGAAATTCGATTGTTAGCATTCACTATAATGACGAACATCGTACAACTATATCCAGAATGTGATAAATCCTGGGTTCATACATCTGGTCAGGAAGCTTTGGTCAGGGCCATTGAAAAGGGCATCTTTAATCTTCAGATGATCATCAAAGGGGCGTATAAGGCCATTCTGATTCTGGGTTACCGGTGATACAGAAAATAATTGTCCATTTATTAGGATTACAGGAAGAAAAAATCTGGTAAAATAATACCAAGTAATGAATTCATAGCATCACTTCACCCAATCCCCATTATCCATTCTAAGATTATCAATTAGTATCATCTTTCTTCTTTACGTGAAGAGGCGTACCTGTATAAAATTTTATTATTACTCCTGACTTTTAACCAGTGTTTGTTTGGCTCTCTGCCTCCGGTAAGCATCCTCCTGGGCCTCATACTACAACAGAATTCCTTCCAGGCGCTGGAATTCATTCAAGGATGCCAAATCAGTACGACCCCTAAGATAAAGCTGTTGTTTCCGCAGGTGTGTGATTTTTCACCAAACTTATGATACCGGTCACCCCCCATCTGGACAATTTGTTCCCACAGTGTGTTATGCAGTCCTGGATCCCTTCACTCATCCCCTCCTCCCACGATTCCTCCACCACATTCCTGCATCCATCATCACATAACCAGGCCATTTCGAAAGGAAACCCCCTCCGTCCTCCCTCCGTTTTGTATAATTCCATGGACACTCAGAAATAACGCAGAATGATAAGATTTTCTCATCAGATATTGATCACCCTACCTAGGCACAATCTACGCCAATTCATTAGATGCTAAACTTATCCAACTTTCTCTAATCAATTTGGCGTACCCTTTCTTTGCCAGTAAACCGTTAACCCTCCATGCGTTAACTGAGTCAAGCCACATGTATTAGTCTCCCAAAGCCGCGTATGATTATTGGGTGCGATCCTCCTCTTCTCGTGCTGGTATCTGGAAGATTCATTAAATCTCCATCTAACCATGGTAAGGTGGACGTCCAAGATTTTATCAATCATTGCTTGCTGTTCTATGGCGATGAGATAGCATTATAACATGTCATTCTCACGCGAAAATCTGGGTATCTTACCCAAGTCAATGTGATTTTTAGAGTAACTCAATAAACTCGCCTATTATTCTTTCGCCACAGTAGTGCTAAACACCACCACCCTGCGGTGTCGGATCAACATAAAAAAGACCATCAAAACCAAGGTGACCGAATTCTTTCAGCATGTATTCGTTGCACCATGGTTTCCATAAAAAATAAAATCAGGCTTTCTTCTGGACGCAAGGCGTTAATTCTCGAACTGTTCGTGATTGCCAAGACACATTTCCAACTGATGTACCTAGATGGATGTCTGGAACAGAACTCCATGGACAAGTTTTTTTGGTCTCTGTCATAACCGACATTCACAACACTCCAGCTCGCTTCTTCTTTTCTGCAGCCGTGCCACAACACCTCACCGTACGTGAAATGCTCGGTTGGCCCCCTTCCTGCCATCAACCCGAGGCCTTGCGGTCGTAACCGTTCTACCCGCATCGGTACGTTCATATCAAGCAGCATTCGAGCACCCACCTTCCGGGTCCTTCCTAAATCCAGCACCAATCTCATCTACGGGTATTGTTATCGTAACTTTGCATCCCGGCCTTTATATTTGAAGATGCCCATCATACACAAAAATAACAAGTTGTGTAACTTCTTATTGAAATTTACCCAACCAGTCGTTTTATCCATCTTCATTAGTTCATGCTCGTTTTAGCGTTTCAAGCTGGATTGAAACCCTAATCCGGTAAAACGTCTTCCAAGGTGCATTCGGGAATCTATCAATCTTGATAAAGACACCCAGAAAATTTCCACCTGCTCAAAATAAGATCCGAAGTGTAGCCCAAATGGCAAGTCATGCACCTGTATTCCACATATCAACAGAATCCAACGCACCGAGACCGGTTTATCTCACTCATGAATTGCTTGCAACAAAGGTTATGGTTCTCAAAGACCATGGACCCCATCTAAGACCAACTGAATGTCGTTTCATGGAAGAACACAAAGAGAAAAAGCCCCGGTTGCATTATGAGTCCCGAACCCCCTTCACCGGTTGCCATAACCGAAGCCATGACCTGGGCTATATACTCCGCCTTCCAAAAGCTTGTAGTTAGACTACCAATCAGCCGCCATGTTGGGAACTGTCTCGGCCGGTGCTCCGCACCCTCCTCCACCGCCAGTCGAACCGTTCATTCTTCGTCGTCCAAGACCATCCGCCCATCGGCGGCCCAATTCCGCCACCGCTTGTTGCGTTGCCGCTGCCTGCTCTTCACCCTCCATCACCCCGCCGTACGGGGAACCGAAGAAAGCACACGAAAAGCGCCGGAAAAACTTGACAAACCAAAGAGAGAGGAAACCCTAGAAAAACCCTAGAGAGAAAGTGTTTGTCAATAGTAATACCCTTTTCCCAATTTGTTGTGTAATTTGAATACTCTTTTTTTCAAATTAATCTCCCAAGACATTCGTGCA
>VALG01002030.1:0-27745 GCA_009835305.1 Ipomoea purpurea
TGGACCTCCTTGGGGCGCCGAAAAGCCAAAGAACCCTCCCACCCCCCGATCACTGGCCGCCGTCCGTGGGAACGACACAAAGAGCCACGTGATTTCTGAGCAAAGCTAGTCGAGAAATCATCCGGAAAGAGTCTTAGTCATAAGCATATGAAGATTTACCGATGACAGGAGAGCCGAGACCAGAGTGAGCCAACGCAATGGCTAGAAGCCGATTGAGAGAGAGCTGGTTGAATCAAAGAAGCACCCGAGCCGAGCGGGAGGACGCGGCACGCCGCCACTCCGCGAGTGAACCCAACGCCGACTGCGGTACACGTCACCCCAGATCAGCATGCACGCAATTGGACGCGCTTTCGCCGAAGCAAGTCGGGGGAGTCGAGAGCAATCCATTACTCGGGTTACCGCCGACAGGACCTCCCTTCCGCCGGCGAAGCCTGACAATCTAAGCAGTCAACCCGCCGGGCGGTGAGTCAGCGCCCGTCCGTTCATTCTACGCTAGGCCCTTGCGTCGAAACGGCGGTCGGCGCAAGGGAGGGGCTGGACGAAGAGAACCCCTCCCGCTCCAATAGAGTACACACGGTCGCAGAGCGATGCGGTGAGCTAACCGGTACGGGTAAAGCCGGACGACGGCTCGCCGCGTGGAGCAGCCACCCGAGACCTCATGACCAAGCGCCGACGCTCAGAGGTCAGGAAGCGTGGAGTCACAGGCAACCACACCCAAGAGAGGGTTCGAAATGGAAACCTGGCACAAGAGGTAAGAAATTTAAAGAGAGCAGTAGAAGGAAGGACCAAGGCCGCCGGGCCGAGCATGCCTGACCTCGTACCTTTCTCCGCCGAGATTAGGCTTCAAAATACCGGGCACTTCAAGTTCCCGGAACAGGCACATCGACGGATCAGGCGACCCGCGGGAACATTTACTGAGCTACCAGGCAAAAAGCAAGTCTGGAGTACGGGACCCGGTCATGTGCCGTGCTCCTGCCCACGTGAAAGGGGCGCGCACAAAGGTGGCTCGTGGACAACCCCGGGGTCGAATCCACAGCTTTGAAGAGCTGCGATCGCTTCATGAGCCAATACGCGCTAACAACAAGCCGCAGAAAGACTTGGACTCATGTTGGGCGACATTCATCAGGATTAAGGCATCTTTAAAGGTTATTTGGTCGCTCAAAAAGAGATCAGATCGATAGATGAAGTGGAGATCAGACAGCACTACCTTCTTTATCGAATCCTTGCGTCAGGAACAGCTATACCGGGACTTGAGGGACAACCGCCTCGGCGACGTACGCCGACGCTATACCAAAGGCCAACAAACGAGCCAACACATAACAGCCAAAACACAAACGGCAACGTGGAGGTCGGCGGACTCCGCAGTTCGGAAAACAGGACGAAGGCCGAGACGAGAGAGAGACGCGGCCGGACGTGTCTCGGCGACCTGAGCGCTAGCATCCGTTACGACGGTCCTGTCGTCCACAGCTTATCGCCCGGCTCCAGAGCGGCCGTCCATGAGGTACAAGCTATCGCCCCGCCTCCACTCGCCGATTGTACGACCGTGCACGTGGTGAGGATACTGGTAAGACCCCTAAATATTTGTCGATATCATAAATCTTACACTCACAGCCGAAGAGTGCTACTACTTAAAGAAGATTCATGGAGGGGTCATCCAGCAAGGGACTCCGCCTCCGGCGTAACAAGGAAGAGAAGGGTAAGGGCGGGTCGGAGGAGCACGAGGGGGGCCCTCCGCCGACGTAGGAAAATAGCCGGGAGAGCAGGTCGGTGTCCGGAGGAAGATGAGGCCAGTGGCGTCAAAGCCAGTCATAACTGATGAGCTAGGTGGCCCGGAAGGGCGGCCGTTCTGCAAATTACCCGGAAAGCCTGGGCCCGGCAACCTCTATGTCTGGAACGGTATATGCCGATTGAGGAGAGCTCCAAAAAAGGGCATGCTATGGGAGCCCATCGTGTCACGGATAAAGACTTGCCAGCCGGGGAAAGCACCACCCGGACGCCTTGGGTCATCCCGGATGGATATCAGACGGAGTAGATTGTTCGCCGGTCCCTGGTTACCAGTAAGTAGGTCAAATGTATGTCACCTGGAAACGGTCAACTGAAGATGGGAGCGTGACCCGGAAACAGCTCAGACCGTGAACACCGCCTCTCGCGGGGTCGTGCTGTCGACTGGGGACCGGGGGAAGTGGAAGGGGTCTAGTCATCTCTTCAATGTGTGATCGGCAGCTATCCGATGTGAGAAGAGGTTGAGCATGAAGTTTATTCGTGTCGATTTAGCACTGCTCACACAATGCCTATACTCGGCCAGGGCCCTGGTCTGGATACCTGCGGAGCTGTCAATCTCCATCGAGCATCTTATGCCTAAAAGTTCCGCACGCCAAACGGATAGAATAGTGCGCTCGTGACCGTGCAGGTAGCCCCGATTGCTATCTGCAAAGCCTGTAGAGGAATAGGCAAGCGGGGGATGCAGGCCATGAAGATCAGTTGAGAGCCCCCGTAAGGAAACGCGATGTCCCGACCAGAGGCCGCCGTGCGAGGAGGCTCGGAGTTGAGGTCGAGTTGAAGGCCCTGGCACAGCCAAGCTGGCGGGTAAGAATGTTGGAGTCAGGTCTTCCGGAGAAATAAAAGGAGAGAATCGTGGGAGAGTGCTCCAGGAGCACCGAGTTGGGTCTCTCGCCTGGGGGCCCTCGAAACAGCCCGCGCTCGATTCGATTCAATCCATATCACACCGACTCGCGATAACCAGAGCATCGGCCGGCGCATACAGAAAAAACGAGTATTGGCGATAACGACGGAGGGAGTTCGTGAAGAAAGGGTAAGCACCTGTAACGGCCGGACACGTTCCGAGAAGTCCAAGTACCGGAAACGCTGGTTGGCCACTGGGTCCTTCGTTACCCCAAGCCCCCCGGCATTGGCGAATGTGTGTCGATACACTGATCATAACAAGCTTGTCCAAAAGACCCGTTCCCTCTGCCTCGGAAATCGACAGCTAGTCGACGAAACTGGCACGGTCAGCGCTTCTCAGTTTCACATGGAGTTGCCTTCCGAAGATATCACAAATATTCATGATCCGGGGATGAAAAAGACCGCTTTCTTGCTCCGGACGGAGTTTACTGCTACGTAGTCATGCGCATCGATCAAAAAACGCTGGAGCCACCGCGTACAGCTCGAATGGTTGCCGACTGTTCCAACCTATGAGAAGCAGTCGATGCTGCGGGATATATGTTGACGGACGATGCTGTCAAGAGTTCGAGAGTGAGGACTGCATGCGGAAGGACCTAGCCGACTGCGTTTAGGTAATGATCAAATATAACCTCCGGGCTCAAACCCCAGAAGAACGTGCGCATTCGCGGTCCAGAAGGGGTAAGTTCTTGGTTACTATGGTCACCAAGCGATGGCATCGACCGTTAACCCGGAAAGGTACAAGAACATCCTTGACATTGCAACCTCCTACCAACCGTCAAGACATGCAACTTGACAGGTCGATTGCGGCTCTAAGCCTTTCCTAGGAGAATCAGCGGTACAAGACCGTGCCCTGTCTCGAAGCATGAAGAGAAGGAGGGATTGCCTGGACTGCCGAATGCCATCAGTCGTTCGAGGAATTAAACAATATTGTCGACTCCCCGGTATATCCACTCCCCCAGGAGGGCGAGCCCTTACTCTTGTACCTGCCGCCTCGCCAAGGCAGTAAGTTCTGTGCTAGTCGAGAAGAGGACGGTCCAGCACCCGGTTTACTATGTAAAGTCGCTCGCTGAAAGCGGCCGAGACCGGTACACACACCTTGGAGAAGATCGTGTATTGCCTGGTTGTTACCGTGCGTAAGTTAGCACCGTACTTCCAAGGCCCATACCGTCCGAGTCCTGGACGGATCAACACTCGGGCGTTGCTGCGGAACCCCTGTCTCCGGCCGATTGTAAAAATGGGCCGTCGAGCTGACCAAGTACGGAATCGAGTACCAACCCAGGCCTCCATTAAGCAGGCTCTGGCCGATTTCTGGTCGAGATGTACCGGGTGAGAGAAAAAGAACACGCCTCGGAGAGTAATCCGGGCGAATGGTGGGAGATGCAGCGGGATGAGCTCAAGTCGACAGCACTGCGGAGGCGGTGTCATCTTATCTCTCCGGAGGGATTTCGACTATATTATGCCCTGAAGTACCAATTCCCTACATCAAATAACGAGGCGAGTACGAAGCAGTATTGAACGCCTCGTCTCGCCAAAGATAGGGTCGAGCGGCTGCGAATAAAAACCGGACTCCCGGCTAGTAGTCGGGGCAGATCTCGGGACATGCGAAGCTAAGAACGCCTGAGAATGGCGTTATACAAAGAATGTGCCACCAAGATGTTGAAAGGGCTTGAAGCCTACGAGATAGAATACATATCCCGGGCGGACAATGTAGAGGCTGACATCTCTGTCCAAAATCGCCCTGGAGGGGGTGCCGGACCACTTGATAAAGATTCTGTCAGAAGGAGGAACTAAGTCGGCCAAGCATAGAAGAGCACCGCTAGCAATCAGCAGGTGACCGTCGAAGAGTGGGACCGAGAGAAAACCCCGAGATGTTTTGGATCGAAGAATCCGGCGGTTTAAGGAAACGGGCGAGTTACCAACCGACCCAGCAGTCGCTGCAAGGTTCGACGAAAAGCACACTCCTTCAAATCATTGACGGACGCCTGTACAACAGTCGTTCGGAGGGCCCTTGCTGAAATGCTTTACTTAAGCCCGAGGCAGAAGGTGATGGATGAGCGCACCGAGGCATTTGTGCGCGCATCAGGGAGCTCCGAAAGTTGGTCCATCGACATGACGAATTCACGCAGGCAGTGGGCACCTTCTACACACCGGTCGGAGCCTGGGAATTACCCCTTGGCGTGAGCCAGTACGGAGTACCATGTCGCCGCTTCCTGTGGAAAAGGGTGATCTGTCGCTTCGGTTGCCCGAACACATTGTCAGCGATAACGGGCGACAGTTTGACTGTCAGGCATTCGCCGATTTCTGTCGTCGACACGGCATCAAGCATACCAAGGGTGTCGGTGGCCTACCCCCAAGCAAATGGCAGGTCGAAAATGTAAATCGGACATTGGTCGACGGAATCAGGAAGAAGCTCGAAGACGTCCAAGGAACTGGGTGGACGAGCTTGACCGAGTCCTATGGCCTATCGCACACCCAGCGGCGAGCGACTGGAGAGAGTCCGTCTCGCTTGCTTATGGCTTTGAGGCCAAGGTCCCCGTCGAAGTGGTCGAGCCCACCTACCGAGTCCGTACTATTCGGACGCGGCAAATGAGAAAGCTTGCAGATTGAGAAGAACTTCCTGAAGAAAGAAGGGAAGCCGCGAGTGCCCGAATGGTTTTACCAGCAGGCGGTGAAGAGATATCGCGATCGCCGAACTCGCCCGAGAACCTTCCAGGTTGGCGATCTAGTATTACGAGATCGACAAGCCAGCCAGCCCACCGGGGAGGCAAGCTCGCGGTCAAGTGGGAAGGGCCGTATCGCATTGCCGCCGTAGTCAGGTCGGAACTTACAAATTAGAAACTATGGACGGAAGGCTCATAGATCGCATATGGAATGCTACTCATCTGAAAAGGTTCTATCAGTAGCCAATGATAGATCATGTATGAGCCCGAGGATTCCAAGAAAATAAATAAAGTGCATGGGTTACAGCCAATCGTCCCAGGGACTCGGCGAGAGAAAGTTAGGAAACAAGGCCCAGACCCTTAGACGTTTCCGTGAAAAAGCCAAAAGGAGTCGCCTCGAATGAGAGACTCGGCCAGTATATATAGAAACGCCGGGGCACGACCCTGAACCGTTTCTGAGAACAGAAAAAGCCTAAAGGGTCGCCTCGACTGAGGGACTCGGCGAGAGAAAGTTAGGAAACAAGGGCCCAGACCCTTAGACGTTTCCGTGAAAAAGCCAAAAGGAGTCGCCTCGAATGAGAGACTCGGCCAGTATATATAGAAACGCGGGGCACGACCCTGAACCGTTTCTGAGAACAGAAAAAGCCTAAAGGGTCGCCTCGACTGAGGGACTCGGCGAGAGAAAAGGAAACAAGGGCCCAGACCCTTAGTCGTTCCGAGAAAAGCAAAAGGAGTCGCCTCGACTGAGGGACTCGGCGAGAGTTAGGAACAAGGGCCAGACCCTTAGTCGTTTCCGTGAAACTTAATACTGAGGGACTCGCGAGAAAAATAAGTTTCACTGAGGCTTGAAGCTTAGAAAAATGCCAATATTAAAAGAACTCAAAGGCAAATTGCGAGAGAACAGGAGGAAAAACGCTTTCATTAAAATAAGGCCGATAGGAGGGCCAGCCTTTACAAAAAGAAGGTCTATTCTAAAAGACCCTAGGCTACTGGGAGGGGGTGTCGACGGCGACCCCTTTCAACTTGCGCCCCTGCCGATGTCCAGCTAGGGGAACAGAAGAAGGTCCTCCGCCTGAGGAGAGGACTCGGAGAGCTCTGGAGGCGTCGCAGCAGGAAGAGTCGTCGGGTCAGTAGGCAGCCGGACCCTCAGCTCCAGCACGGGCTTAACCCAGATCTCGGGGTGAACGAGGAGTCGCGGGCCACAGAGTGGCTGAATTCTGTCTGCGCCTCGCGGAAACCCAGACGATAATCCCGCTCGCCCAAGTCCAAGAGGAAATCGTCGCCCTCCTGGAGTCGCCAGCCACTCTTTGGCACCTCTTTCCTCGAGCTGCCCACCGCTGCCGCACATCCGCCTCGTAAGGCCGCCGACTTCTTGTAATCTTCGACAGAAGTCGCAGCGATCGTGGCCGCCTTATCCCTCTCCTCCTCCCACTGACCGGTTTACCTCGCAGCTCGCGTTGTGCACCTCCACCATCTGAGTTGCTGTTCGCCTGCTCTTCCAGGAAAGCTTCCTCCGTCTGGCGCAGCTTGGCGACCATGGGGCCCGCATATCATTCTAAAGCCCTGGAAACCGATTGCCAGTTTCTCTGGAGGTGAGTCCTGCGCACCAGAACCGTCAGTCAAACAGAAAGAGGAAGGTAAAATAGAGGAAAGGCCGAATGAACAACATTACGCGATACGATACTGCCGGAGCAAGGCCTCGATGAAACCCGTCGCCAAAGAGCCTTAGTGCGACTCCACATCCTTTGCAGGAGGGAAATCTTGACCACTTGCGAATGGAGGTGTTGCCCATCCAGATTTGGGCGTCCTCGTCCCCTCGTGGCCACAGCCTGATCCTCTTTGGAGTCGCCCCTTCCGTATGCTCGGCAGGCCGCTTAGAACCGGAATCTCAGTAGAAGGAGCAGGCGCTGCCGACTTGGCGATACACGGGCGAGGGGTGTGAGGGTCGACACGTTGTGAAAGGTGAGAGTCGGCCGAACCACCGGCGACGTTGAGAAGAAGACGCGGCGGCAGCCACCGGTGAAGCGTTGCGTCAGCGACGCCTCATTTTTCTAACTCTGTCTGCTATTTCAGGGAGTCGGTCAATGGCTCGTCAGAGCTGGATGAGTCGCAATCGACGGACTGTAAAAGAAACCCGCTCTGCTTGTGAGTGTTCCCGCGGGAAATAAGAAAGCAAGTCCGAGAAAAAATGAAAAAGACGCTACCTATGGTGGCCGGCGCCTCCGGCAGAAGCAATGCTTAGCCATCGCCCGGACCCAGGACCAAGTACTTACCAGTACGGCCCGGCTCTTTCAATGAAGTCGCCGCCTTGACAGCATCTTGCCGTGAAAGTACACCGCCGAGAGCCAAGCTTTAGTGCAAAAGAGTCGCTGGCCACAGGGTTTGGGAAGGTGAAAGAGCAAGAGCAAGTCGAAAGAATACAGGGGGCTTCTCCCTCTTTGATCGAGTCCGGACAACCCCTCGAAAAAGTTGCGCTTCGGGCGGCAGCGATTTGGATGAAGCCGGGCGAGTTGAGAGCCGCCTTGTTCACGCGATGAAGGAGAGTTATCCGGAACAAGATCCAATATCGGATCGCACTACCACAACAATGGCAGAGATTGATGAAGCTGGTGAGAGTCGGTGAGGTTTAGGCACTAACTGGGCCCGGGACAAGTTTATAGTGCCGAAAGAGAAGCGAAAGAAATGGGTGTGGGGCACCCGGAAGCGAATGCAACCGAGTGCAGGTGAATACCCACAAGAACCCTCCGGCGGGTCGTGAATAGGCCGGCCCTCCGTCGCGACAACCAAGGCCGAAGGGGCCAAGCAGAAAGTGTCATCCCTAATGATTATTCAACTTGTATCACATTTGGTCCTGTCGTGAAATTTTTCGGTCAAAATTTCGTCAAGTCACCGGTGACGGGCTAATTTATTTAATTTTTATTTTAAATTAATAAACTTATAAATAAAATAAAATAAAATTTATTTAAAAAAAAAAACATTTTCTTGCGAACCAAATTGGGCCCATTGAATGTTTGTGGGCGACAAAATTTACGATCCCATTTTCATTGTCGTCTTCCACAAGCAGAAACAAGGAACAAGTCCAATATAATGACCATTTTCACATCTAAAACAAACTTCAAATTTAATGAGCAGAAACGAAAACCAAGCCCCATTTTATTGATTTAGTGGATTCTTCATGGATAGATTGGTTCGTCTGCCTCCTACTTAAGTAGAGAGTGAGTTTTGAAAATAGCAGCCCGCCAAGGAACGGGCTTTTTAAAGCCCAATTCATCTAAGCCCACGGGTTTAGTAGGTGAGCCTGACGGGCCGCGGGCTACCCGCCACACACACACACAATAAGTAATAACCATAACTCTAATTTAATGTTTTAAAATTTTAGACTATAGACTTTATATTATTGTTATCTAATGTCACATGTTTGATGAACTATGTCGTATGTTAGTTATGTAACAAGTTAGGGTGTACAAATCGCAAAACTTAACAAGTAACAAACTAACAACTTAAGAGTTAATAACAAAAAAAAAAAAATGGTGGTGGTGGGGTCCTGCGAGCCAGTAAAATTCTGGCTTGCCAAGGAACCGATTTTTTTTTTCCATGTCCCGTCTAGGCCCGCGGGCTGGCGGCTTTGGCCCACCCCGCCCTGTCAACTCGTATTGACAGCTCTAGATTTAGGTTTTATGTTATACTCTTTGTGCGTAAAAGTCAACAATTTGGTGTTAAGTTCGGTGCTAAATTGAATAATTTTCATCGGCCTTAGGTGAATTCCTTGAGTCCAAGATGTAGCCAAGCCAAAAAAAAAAAGGCACTAAAAACAAGCTCGAATGTAATATCCCCATTAAGTCATTAACCAATGATCAGGAAAAATTTATTTTGGCACACCAAAAACGGTCCTCTATGAAATGTACACATAACTTCACACCACTAATAATTCAATATATATCACGTTTTGACACAGCGAAAACAATCTCGAATATAATATCCCCATTAAGTCATTAACCAACGATCAGGAAAACTTTATTTTGGCACACCGAAAATGGTTGTCTATGAAAATGTACACCATAACTTTACACTACTAATAATTCAATATATATCATGTTTTAAAAATTGTGAAAAAATATTTACACTACTAATAATTCAATTCAAGAGTAATATTAATAATTGACATCTTTGTAAGAGCATAAATTATAATATTCCTCTAATATAATTAATTATTCATATTCTTATGAGTATCACTAGAACGGTACGTATACATCACCCTACATGGATTTTACTTTATAAAGAAATATTCATAGAATTGTAATGAGAACGAAACATTTGGAAGGGAGTGATTAAGAAAAAATTGATACATGACGTAGATTGATGTAATGTATAATTATGCCCGCATGGGTAGCTCAACTGGTCAAGAGGTGAAACTTTGAATGATGACCAAGGATCGAGTCTCACCAGCGGCAGTGTGGAGCAACCTCTCAAAGTGAGGGGGGCTTCTTGTGCGCAGTGAGCACCGGTCTAGCCTCTATGGTTCATGTTCAGTTGAGTCACCATGATTACATCCTCCCAAAGACCCTGTCGGGCCGGGGTGTGGGGGCCCTTAGGGTTGGGGTTCAGCCTTTTGGAATGATGTAATGTATAATTATTCACAACTGGATAACATCATGGTCTTAGACGCAGTAGTGTACACTTTTATTTGTTTAACTTTTTTCTTCATCAATATGATAAAGATGAAATATATCACAATTCTCTATACTCATCTTTAAGTTCTCAAAATAATTGCTTAAAAATGCTAAAAGAGATAAAAATCGCGAGTCATCCAATCAATCTTATCAATAACATATTCTTTAATAATTTCTTATCGATTAATTTTAGTGAAGTAATTCTATTACTGATAATTTGGCTACAAAATTGAATACATTGTTATTTTTATCCTGCAAAGATACACATTAAATTCCTTAATTAGTTATTGAAACACTAAGTTATTTTAAACATTTCAAAGGAATAGACACAGAGAGAGAAGATCATTACATGCGAGGTTCATTTTCAATTTTGATCGGATTAAAGTGGATTTTGGTTCTTCGTAGTGAAACGAAGATATCAATATATTGTATGCTCAAAACAAATAATAGATGAATGAAAAACTGATTATTAAAGTAGATCCATTTGAGTTGAAAAATGAAGATGAAAAGACTTGAAAGAATTCTTTGTCCACATAAAAAAAAAAAAAAAAAAAAAAAAAAAAAAAAAAAAAAAGGTGGGTTTGCACCACTACACACACAATACTCTTTTAGGATAGTATGAATTGTATTGCTGAGAGGTTCTCTCTTTGCGTGCAGGGGTGGGGGTACGATGCAAATCAAATCTCAAAATGAGCTGAAAAAGTTTGACATGTGTGCGTTGGCCCGCAGCTGCGTGCACCAGAAAGTCATTTACTTTTTAGGTCGATACCGAGAAGTGACTTCAACTTTTTAGACGAAACCTCTCTGGTGTACTTCTAGAGTACCATTCTGGAACGTATTAATTATGATTCAATTAATTCCAATTTTAATTTTTAGATTAAATTTTTGACTGTTATGAAAGTTACATAGAGTGATTTTAAACTTAGTGTAAATGCTATTTATCATTCATCTCCTCTATACATTGGATGAACAAGAGATTATATATACAAAAATATGAAGTTTCCTCTCAAAAAATTCTACTCTCATTCCCTCAAAATTTCGGTATTCAAGCTATTGTTCTAGTTTGTCGGGCTCATTTGTTTGAGTGTCTAAACATTGAGTTGTAGTTCGTTTTATCCTGGAAACCCTAAGTTATAATGCTCATAGCACTAAAGGAGGTAACAATAATGTTATAACTTATAATTACAGGGTCAATATAGTACTCAAATAAAAAATAAAAATAAAAAATAAATAATTAATGATGTCTGTATCCACCATTATACGGACATAAACATTGTCTTAAACTAATTAAGTCTTATGATTGATTGGAACGAATAAATTTTGTTGACATTAGGAAACAACAAGGATACAACATCTCTATATATTCCACATTACCACTTTATAATTGGCACCAAATTATATTATTATATATATTAGAACAACGATTAAATTTTATGCATTCACAATCTTGCCAGTTAGGCAAGACAGCCATCCTAAATATTTTTTGTACAATTTGCTTAACTTTATATGGGCAACACGTACTACTTGCATAATTAATTTTATAAAGTATTTTAATAATCATATGAGACGATACTGAAAATTTAGTATAAATAATATTGTCAGTTTATATACACTGCCTAGCGTTATATGGTAAAAACTTGTGTGAGACATGTAAAAGTATTTAGTTTTTTTTTGAATGCGACTCTATTACATGAAATATCGTTTCAAACATATTTTTTTCAATTTAATGAAGCACAAAGAATCAATAACCCCTACACTAAGATTTGATCTCATGACCTCCACATAGAAGAAGTCACTACATGTCATCTAAGCACATGTGCTTGCCCCATGATTTAGTATTACATTTAATGCTATAAATATTACATTTGCATATTGACCTCGACCCTACCCTTCTCACGGATAAGAATCTGTGATGAGACGGTCTCACACAAATGTGACCCGCTTAATATTATATATATATATATATATATTAATATATATATTATATATTATATAGTTGCTTCGTGAAACATGTTGAAACTAATTCTCATCTGTCCATCTAAGATGATCAAAAAGACTGAAAATACATAGAAAAATATGGTGATATATACTGTAATTTTCAACGATGCATTTAAAAATGGTTGATAGTGTGCCCATCGATAACTAATAGTGTACACATGTAAGCTTATGTTTTTTCCTTAATATGTAGCTCACGTTCTCAGTGAAAACCAATCGTGTGTGCGTGTGTTTAAATACACACACACACACATACATACTTGAGATGAGACATATCATTCCATTAATAATAAGACTGTTATATAGTACAGTTGAGGCACATCTCTTGATTTAGAGCCAGTTACTTTTAAGAGACAGAGATTCAAACCCATGAGTTTTATATGAGATTGACTCTTATATATACCAAATTGAATCATGTGTTGATCTATCCCAACTAAAAGTCTAAATTGATAGTTGAATTACACAACTATATTAATATATTATGCTCAAACAGGGGAGAAACGGTGAAAGACTCTTAAGTTTGGGGTTCAACTTAATAATAAGGGTGTTGTTGGCATTGTTCATATATCTAAAGATATGCAAATCTGGTAATTTGGTAGGGTGAATCATGTTTAAGTACAAACAATTGCTGAGGTAGGGCTGTAATTTAAGTAAGATATTGGGATATCCTTTTGATCACATCTTGGACCATACCTTCCATATCTTTGAATGAAGCTTAATGCTAATTAATATTCCTTTGAATGCCACACACTATATGATAAATTTTAATGTTAGTTGGTTGTATTCAGTTCATATATAGTCGTGGTCCTTTTGTTTTGATCATTCCGTACGTACATACCACTCGTGAACTAACTATTTTCCTGTAGATAGATAGATGACTTCACACCCTCAAATTTAGTTCAATTTAATTAGTTGATTGTTTATTATTACATGTTTCTTAAAATACATTTAACCTATTAGTAGTATATATGTTTATATGTAATGCGAATCTTGATTGAAATAAGACTCAAACCTCAAACTTTCTGCTTCAGCTGCACGACAAGAGCAAGCAATGCGACCGAAGGTAAATTATGGGCGGTATACCTTGCCTGAAATGGGCTTGGAAACTTGGTCAGAAAAAGATTAGAGTCTTCACGAATTCACAACAAACGGTACTATGGCTCACAGGCGAGACTGAACCCCTAGGAAACTGTGGGGATTTGGTCAGATGGTGCAAAGAATGACTTACGAAGGAGTGGATAGTCGATATCTCCCACATACCACGTGAGAATAACACTATCGCGGACGAGCTCGCTAAGATGGCGCCAAGAAATCAGTGTGACTGGATTGAACTCAACAATCCGCCTAGGTGCATTACAGATCTCCTAAAAACGGACCGGGTGCGTTTTGTAACGTTAGATACGCAGGACTAGCCTTGATGGGTCTCCCCCACCCCCATTACCCAAAAAAACCTCAAACTTTCTTTATGGAAAGTTCTAAATTTCTAATATTTAATTAACTAGCTAAGAAGAGAATAATTATTGTGTACATTATTCCCCAAGACAACAACCTAGAAACTAGAAAGCCTCACATGTTAAGGTTGCTGTAGCGCAGCCCAGTTAAACTTGATATGATGGGTACAATTTTTTATTGATTAATCCTATTTTGAAGCCTTTAAAAGGGCAGCCAAATGCATCCTCTCATGTACACATACAAGTCCATCTTGGTACTTAAGAACATAATGGATTTAGAAAATGTTACCTTTTTACAAGACCCTTTTGGCTTTGATTTCAAGATTGTTACGCCATGGCCATGGGGGGATTCTTGGATTGCTATGGCGGCGGCTACGGTTTTGAAGAAGACAAGTTGAGCTACTGCGAAGCACTTAGCAGCAGTGTTGAGCAGACTGCCTCAAATGGACGTTGGGATTATTCTCCGCCGGAAGTCTTGCCGGTAGAGCACTCTCCGGCGGAGACAGCGGCGTTGGGACGACCCCGGAAGAGAAAGCGCACCAAAAGCTCCAAGAACAAGGAAGACATAGAGAACCAAGGATGACTCACATTGCCGTTGAGAGAAACCGTCGCCGGCAAGTCAACGACTACCTCGCCGTCCTCCGCTCCTTTCTGCCGCCGTCTTACGCTCAAAGGGTATCTCCCTCACTCTCTTTTTTCTCCTCTCCCTCCAACACAATTTGATTTTTTTTTTTTTTAATGACGAAAAATCACATATTAAATGTGCACTGAGTAAATTCTGCATTGTGATCATAACCAGCAAAATACGGTAACTAAATCAATCTATATTCACTACTGGAATTATTGAATTGTACAGGGAGACCAAGCATCAATTGTGGGAGGAACAATTAACTTTGTGAAGGAGCTAGAACAGCTCCTCCAATTCTTGGAAGTTCACAAGCAACTGAAAAATCAAATCTCTTCATCAAATTACGCCAACAATTCTCATCACTACCCTTTCTCCACCTTCTTTACCTTCCCTCAATACTCAACCCCCAAAACCCACTCTCCCACCGCCGCCGCCTCGCCCACGACGACGGCGCCGCCGCAGAAGTTGTCGACGGTGGCGGACGTGGAAGTTGCCCTGGTAGAAAGCCATGCAAGTGTGAAGGTGCTCTCAACAAAACAACCAAAACAACTTGTGAAGATGGTCAAATGGTTCCATGCCATGAGCCTTACGGTTCTCCACCTTAATGTTACCACAATTCATCCTATGGTTCTTTATTCTTTCTCCTTAAAGGTAAAAAATGGTTTCTTTTATTTCTTTCTTTCACTGTTTTTGTGAATCTAATTTATCTGAAAATTTGATCCGATACAGGTTGAAGATGATTGCAGCTGACGTCAGTGAATGAGATAGCCACGGCAGTGATGAAATGGTTGCCATGATTCAAGAGGATGAGAGAAACACAATCTACCTTAATTAATAATTAATATTAATTAACTCTCTAATTTTCATAAGTTTCTCTATATTATTTCACAAGTATAGATAATATAGTACTCGAAATTAGAATGATTATTTGGTCTAAAATAACAAAGTTCATGTGAACATGTAAAATTATTATTGTGTCACTTTCAAGTTTCAAATCATTGTTTACTTTACGTGTATTAATGCATAGAGAATCTACTTTTGGAATGTTTGTCTTTCCTCTTCCAACATGTTGAAGAATATTTCTGTTCCACGACAAAATTAATTTCTGTGTTCTTGTGATCTAAACCTCAGCTCTCTTCATTTCTTTTAAGAAACTCTTTCCTTTAATTTTCTCTCTTTTCATCCAAATCACTAATTTATTTAATATTACTATATTAATTGTCCATTAAAGTCGTAAATTAGTGCTGTGACGCAATATTTGTCCCACGTTTGGATGGGTTCGGTCAAAGTAATTATGAGATCCCTGTACTATAATGTTTTGTTCAATTTAGTCTTTCTACTTTAATTTTGTTCAATTTAGTCCCTATACTTTTAAAAGTGAAACAATTAAGGACAATATATATCTATGAACTAAAATTCCAGAATGAATGAACAACATAATGCTGTTACTGGGAATCGAACCTAAATTTTTTTTAAGGAGCTAGAGACGCGCGTTTTTAATAAAACGACGTTTGTTTGTATCCGTATGCACCATGCATGGTGAATACGGATCCAGCATAACTATCGATCCACACAAGACACAACTGTGTGGACCGCTATTGTGCTAAATGAAATTGGCTGCTGGTTTGTGGATTTTCCAATTGGTAACTGTATATATATGATATAAATGGTGTTTGGTGTCCATATATAAGCTCAATAGCTAATGTGGGCCAAAGCCCATCATGGGATATTGACAAAAATATAAGATAAAGTCTCTAACCTTGTCCATACTTCATTAATTTGTTTTTATTTAATATTATATTTTTTTTCAATATTGAACTAGACACCTTATGACTAAAGAATTTGATATAAAGAGTTCCAGCATTAAATTGTTGAATAATAATTTAAATTCTATAATTCTTTGGTTACCACTTCATAAATTCATATATAATATAAATCTAATATGATTTACCTTTAAAAATTTTTTAACTCTTATTACAATTTATTGAATATTGAGAAAACTGGGTGTTCCAACCTATATATATATATTGAGCCAAGGTTGGCTATAGTAACTATGATTATATATATATATTAAATTATGTGTGTTCTGTGTGTGTATGATATCAGAGAATTGTGCTTGGATTGTAGGTCTTTGACTCTCCCTAATGGGATTCAACAGTGGATTTATGTATTTTTTTTCATGCATTAAAAAAAAAAATCAAAGACAATAAAAGGTATATTTTAACATTTTTTAGGTGACGATAGAAATTTATGATCACTATCTGATTGTATGTACTAAGTGTAGTAGCTCACAAAAGGTACATAAACGATGCTCTACCAACTCGGTCACTCATTTCAAGACATTTTAATTTATTTAGATGGTGATGAAAATTCACAGCTATCAGTCTACCATCCGAGAATGTGTATGACATAAAGTTCTATTTTTATGTGATAACCCGCAAATAATATAGAATAAGTAAATTGCATTAAGAAAATCATATTTGATGGATTTACCTCAAAAGATATTTGGAAGAAATATTTTAACCCTTTTTATCTATATAAACGGGACGCGTATATTAATGATTAACGAGAAAAACATGGTCACAAAACGTACACTTTTATAAGTATGCGTCGGAAAGGTAATGCAACCAAATTAATTTCTCTGTACTTTTTGGTGTCTGTTTTAGATAAAGTTATATTACCCTTTCCTAACTTTTTCTTAACAATTGTGTACAGAAATAATATTTATTGAAAAAAATATAATAATTTTTAAATATGATGAAGTTGGGTCTCACTTTTGAAAGGAATTAATTACCGATTTGGTCCCTTGACTATGAGGATTTCACCCACTTTGGTCCTCGACTTTTAAAATTGACCAATTTAGTCCTCAACTATGAAAACGTTAACCAAAATGGTCCTCAGTCTATTTTTTACCATCAAAATGCAAGGTGAATAGGAAATTTCCGCCTATATTCTTTATCTTCAAGTTAACGAATGAGTGAGAGAAGCTGTACCGTCGAAAGGAACCGTCGCCGCCACCTTGCTGTCGTACTACCCATAAACTGAGACTGTCGGAAATTGTATAGTTGGTGGGACTAAATTGGTCAATTTTGAAAGTTGATGACCAAAGTGGTGAAATCCTCATAGTCAATGGACCAAAATTGGTATTTAACTCAATAGACTGAGGACCATTTTGGTTAACGTTTTCATAATTGGGGACTAAAATTGGTCAATTTTGAAAGTCGATGATCAAAGTGGTGAAATCATCATAGTCGAGGGACCAAATCGGTAATTAACTCCTTTTGAAAGTGAGCTGGAGTTGCATTGTTATAGCAATGTAGTAAAAATTAGAGAAAATGGTTAAATAGATTTTTAAATTTTTGCTAAAAAGTCAATTAGCTCCTTTAACTTTTTAAAGGTGTAATTACACCCATGAATAATGTATTTTGATGCAAAAAAACCAAATACAAGTAAATGACCTGCTATCATAGGTCAAAAAAATTCGGCCACTAGTCGACATGTTTTCCGACAAAAAAAGTGACTGTTGACCGGCAACCGTTCGCCGGTCACTTTTTTGTCGGAAAGTGACCGATTTTTACTGACCTATGATAGAAGGTCATTTACCTGTATTTGACTTCTGTATCAAAATGCATGTTTATGGGTGTAATGCACCTTTAAAAAGTTAGAGGGGACTTCTTAACAAAATTGAGGGCCTATTTGATCCTTCCTAAAACTTATAAGCAAATTGAAAATTTAATATTATGAAGTAAAATCTATTTATAAAAGGAGTTAATTACCGATTTGGTCCCTCACAAATATGAGATTTCACCAATTTGGTCATCGACTACCAAAATTTCTCAATTTAGTCCCTGACTATGTTTTTACCTGATTAATCCTAGAGTCAACCAACTTGTTATAAGGCAATAAAATTGAGGGTATTTTTGTAATTGCACATTGTTTCCTTTCTTAGATGTCTAAGTTAATCCACACTTTGCCTTATTTCAACAACAAACCCTTCTAATTGTCCAAATACGAAACCCTAATTGACACAACTCTAGTCGAAAATTGAGCAATGAGTTGAGAAATCATCTGTCTTTCAAGCAATAACTATAACCCTACATCAAGAGATTGAAGATAATGAGGTGATAATAAATTTTTTTAATAATTCAAAATTGCCTTTAGTTTGACCGCAAATAACACTTAGGACCAAATAGGGTAAAACTGTCATAGTCGGGATCAAATTGAGAAATTTTGGTAGTCGAGACTAAATTGGTGAAATTTCCGAGGACCAAATCGGTAATTAACTCTTATAAAGTGAGAAATATTATTCAGAGAGTAATACTTCACTCTCACTCTTTATTCCATTTTTTTTTTTTAGTGAGGTTTTGCCTCCTTTGATCTATTTAAAGACAAAGTGATTCCTAAATTCATTTAATTTATTTAATAAAATTTGTATATGTGACAAAAGTTATACTCCATGAGTATATATATCATCTTTGATGGGAGGGGTGAGGATGCATGACTTCATGTGAATAACTGGCGGATCTGTCATATCGGACAGCTTTTTGGGTCTAAGGCATTAATTAATAATAAAAAAACAAGAACGTGGTACTTGAATTTTCCCAGTAAATAATTATTTTGAGATGGATACTAACATTCCCATGGAATAATATTAATATATTGTAATTAATAAAAGCAAGCTTTGGACATCCCATTTCCTCATCACCCACTCACCCACCAAACCTTCAAAAACCTCATTGACTTTCACTTAATCTGAGCAGAACGAACAGCAATGCCACTGCTACCATGATCACTTCTTGTAGTTCAGATTCAATATGTCACACTAATAATCATCTTAGTATCCATTCCACAAGCTTCATTCTTCATCTTCATCTTCAAGGCCATGTTTTTTGCCAGTTTTGGAAGCAAACAACATCCACTCATCACTCCCTACACTACTTCTTCAGATCCAACCTTAAACAACATGGCAGAGTTTTTATGTAAGTTTTTTTTTTTTTTGTTGGTCTTCATTGATGATAATCTGATTAATTAAAGGTTGAAATTTTGAATGTTTTTGGTTGTAGTGTTAAGGCTGCCTCTGACGACCCTTCTTCAGTTCCTCAACCTCCCAACAATCTCCTTTCCCCTGGATGGAATAATTCAAATCAAGTATATATATATATATACTATATATATATATATATATATATATATATATGTATTTATACTCAAAATCAATAAATTATATCAACATCATAGTATGTCAATTTGCATTTATTTCCATATTTAATTTCTAAAAGTATGTTTTCATGTTAATTTAGCTTCGTCAATAGATCTATCAATAATTTTCATATAGTTGTGAATGAACAGGTGGTGGGGTATTGGCTCCTTTGTGTTTCAGTATTTAGGAAAGTATATGAACAGATACTACATTGTAATAGAGTTAATAGCATTCAAAAAAGGGGTGGGGTATTAACTCTTTGATTACAACAGATAGAGAAAGTATATTAAACCAGATACTAACTTGTAATAAAATTGATAGTATTAAAAAAGTATCTTGTAATAAAATTGATAGTACTAAAAAAAATTGACCTCTGTATATAGTATAAAAATATACAATTTAAATAAGCTTTTCAAAATGCCACCTGTAAATCTTCATGATTTATCTTGATTTTCTTTTATTTGTTTTTTTTTAATCTATATAAATTATTGCAGATGGTTTATGATTTATTTAATTATTTTAACTTATTGAGTGCAGGCAATGGATGATGGGAATACTACTATCAGTAGTTATACCTGTTTTGAGGACTAAAGGAGGACCTTTGGTTCTCTTAAAAAGTTAGTATAAATTTATATATGAATAAATTTAAATTTAATTTGCATATGCATGCTAGCTAGTCTGGATATATATAGATAGATATAATATTGTTCCTTTTTATGGAATTATAGTTTTTTTTTTTTTAATTGAGTATATATATGTAGATAACTTGGACAAGGCAATGGAGACAGTAGAAGAGGTGGTGGAGGTGGTGGAGGAGATAGCGCACGAAGTAGATAAGGTGGCGGAGGATATAGAGAAGAAGCTTCCAGGAGATTCTAAGTTAAAGAAAAGCCTTGATTCCATTGAACATTTAGCTGAACAAGCTGTGAGCTATGCCAAACAAGCTGAAGGAGTCATCAATAAGGTATTTTTTTTTTTTACTTTTATTTTAATGGAGTCATGAATATATAATAATTAACCATTATTGAAACTCAATTACTATTAACAATTTAACTATGAATTATTATATTGTTTTAAAAAAACTATAAATTATCATAGAAAAAATAACATTTTCTGGTCCATATATGTATAGTATTTACACGAAATAGTGATTTCATGTCAGTAGTTGAGATACTGAAATCGTTAATTGGTATAAATAAATGAACAAAAAATATTATTTTCTCATCAATCATCATATCATAATATTTTTTTTGGATTACGTACTATTGACTCTGTTACAATGTAGTATTTCTTCATAGTTACTTTTTCAACCTACTGAATTAATTCTTTAACTTTATGTGGGACAAGATTCAAGTTGAGAATTAAAATGTGATCGACATCAATGCATAATTAATTTTTGAAGAATTTTTGAACTATTTATTGGTATGAGAAGGTGTTTTATATGATGGGTTTAATTTGTTTTTAGTGAATAAATGATGACAGCGTGCGAATGTGCAATGATACATATATGGTTCCAACAGGTCACGTGTTTCATATTTATTGTGATGACTTTCTTAAAATAAATAATAAATTAGAAGTGAAACGAAAGTGCATGCACTATTGTATCTAACATGGTAGGTAGGTCATATGCTGTCTCACCATTTCAATATAAATTAAATTAAAAATAAAAAATAACAGCGGATACAATTATATGTTAAAATTTCAAAGTTTGTCTCTGGTATTCCGTATTATCCCAAAGTAAATAGTCCATGTTAAGGTTGAGTCATTATCAGATATTATTTGAGTACTGAAAATATATTATTTTTTGTTATATGGGATATTGTTGATTTAATTTATTTGATGGTGATATGAAGGTGGAGGAGATAGAAAAACAGATAGAAGAGGAATACTTGAAAGCAAAACGTACAAGTGAGGGACAAGACACCACCGGCATGGAGTGAATTCACACTGAAAGGATTATTATATATATATATGTGAAGTTTTAGTGTCTGATATATCTGCGATGATGTTTGGGATTATTCAACTGTTTTTCTTCGTCAATCGTTTCTTTAATTTCTACGACTGCATATAATCGAGTATTGAAATGATAACTCATCATGCAACAGTGTATTTTCCTTGAAGGAATTGAAGCATGTGAGATTTAAACCCATGACCTTTGATCTGGTTCTGATACCAAATTGAAGCATATGCTCCATCTCAACTAAAAGTCTGAGCTGATAGTTAGATTGAAGAGTAATGGTTATATGCTCAACAAAAGATAAGATGTGAAGAGTTTTACTCTCAATTTAGTATGCATAGCAGTAGGAAGGGAGGGATGTAGGTGGAAGGAGGCATAGGGGTAGGTGTGAATGGTGGGGTGGAGACAATAAATCCAAATCCAGCTATGATGAAAGGGGGAAGTAAATTATCATATTCCTAACTCCGGGGTCCACAAACTGTGTCAAACAACTCCAATTCCAACATCCCCAAAATATATGATTTGACCCAGTCTAACACATTATGCCCTAAGCATATGTACACAAGTACTCAGTATGTAGAGGCAACAGAAAAATATTCAGGAAACAGAAATGCAGTTGAAATTGGAGAAGCATATGTCATATAATGGTGGAATGTACAGACCTCAGATGATTATAGCAATCATCACTCGTAGCAAAGAACTCCAAACATACCCAGCAAACGTGTTTCCCGCACTTGCACTCGATGTGATTGCAGCCATCCACCTTCTCGATTGTGAACGAGCAGACGGGGCAGTTCTTCACGTTCTCTTTTCCCTTTTTCCATGCTTTCAGAGAGTTGTAGTCTGGGTCGTCTTTGATCTCACGGTACTTGCCACACGAAATGAAGGGATGGTACTCGAGGTGGCAACTCGTACATGTTTCTGCAAAACATGCACCGCAGATGAATGGCTCCCCGGTAGTGGATGAGGGGTCAGCAGCACGGTAAACCGAGGGGCAATCGGGGGATGGGCAAAACCTGTAAGAACTCCGCTTGCTGCCACGAAAGCCCCTAATGATGCCCTGAAAAGCTCCTCCAGCTTTTCGATTGATAACAGAGACTTCAAATCAGCAACCAGGATCGGAGCCTTGCAACCTTTATGCATACAGCACATGGGGAAACCTTCTCTGCTTCTGATGGCAGACTCGCACTGCTCCACCAAGCATGATCTGCAGAAGACATGGAAACAGTTTTCTAGCTTGAAACCCTCCTCCACCTCACACAAGCAAATCGGGCAGTCAGCTTCATCATCACTCCTTTGATTCTGCGGACTACTTGTTTGAGCCATCTCATAAATTACGTCTTCAACTTTTTGCTTCACTTCTTTGGGACCGCTGATAGAGATACAATGGTGTTTGACATTCAGAGAGAAGTTACCCTCGGGAAACATTTGCTTGATCCCATTAAGGTCTGCTCCAAACTTCTGAACCACTCTCTTCATCAGATTTGGAGGCAAAGCTTCTCCACGAAGATGGACTTCAAGTTGCTTGTTTTCGTGAAGTGACAGAAGCAAATCCACAAATTTCTTCTCTGCCATATCAATCATGTTTGAACAACCAAAGATTCTCAGAGTATGGGTATGCCTGTCAAAAAGAATATAGGTTCCCGTCTCCTTGCTGAACTGACTTCATAAGAAAGATCCCTTCCCGAGAAAATAAATGTTGCATAACTGTGGGAGTAATGCCATCATGGTCTATTAATTTCCCTTTCATAAGCTGCTCCAATTGTTTTCTCACTTCTGCTACAATTTTCGTGGCACCAGCAGATATGGTAACTCTATAGGAACCATTCTCATTCCTAAGAAGATTGCACTCAACACCTGCAAACAGTTGAAGTATTGTCAGCTGCCAATTATACATTATTCATTTGCAGAACTTTTGTTTCGGCAAAACTTATAATTCATTCACCACAAATGAAGGGGAATTTCTAGTGCTACAGAATAGTAGTTTCCAAGAATACATAAACCTTAATACCTCTATTTTTTAATCTTCATTCATGAGTCACGACAGACAACAAAAATTGAGTCCTTGAAAAATGTAACTTTACCATTTAAAGTTACTAGAACCAATATATTAGATGGGCACATGAGGGGTGGGATAATCATACATTCTTTCGATTAAGCAATAGGAACAAAAACCTATAATAACTATATCTCTTCAGGAAGAAATATTTACAGCATAAAGCACCTTGCACCAGGCACTTCCTGGGTGGGTTTCATCATTCTTTCATAACATTATAACAAGAAGGAAATCACCCATATTTTGAGATTTTATACTGAGGTTAGGTTAGTTAAAATGACAATGTGAATTAGTTACTATATATCAGCTAATGCACCTAAATGTGAATTATTTGTTTGAGAACCCAACTGAAAAATGCCAATGCACATACATAAATGTGAAGTATTATTAAGATAAATAAATTAGTTAGTGCACCTAAAATTGATTAATTTGGTTCAGAACCCAACTGAGAAAAGAAATGCACACATATTAATGAGCTTAGTTAGGAACAAATATGGAGTTGGGTAACAAATACCCTTTCTATGACGGAAGCTTGCAAGTAAAGTATCCAGCTGAGTCTTAATGACATGATATACTGCGCAGGACAGGATACGGAACTAGAAAACAAGTGCTGGCATTGTATCTTCTGCCATGGAAGGCATCCAGGCAATACTTTCCCATTCATTTCTCCAGAGCCCTTGCAGCTTCTAGATATAGACTTCCATCGAATGTTATAGCTGCTTTAATGTATGTATCCTTTGGTTCAGGATGGAAGACTTGGACACGAGTAGAGTTACCATAAGGGTCCTTTTAGGCATGAAGGAAGATATTTCTCTTCGAAGTGCTTCTTCACAAGCAACTAATGGGACCTTCTACAGCATTTCCTCTGATTAGGAACAAATCCAAAATATTTCTGCATGAATGGAGTTAACATCTCAAAATCTCAGCTTCAGAAAGCTCTCTATCAAGTCCCTTAATCACTATGCTGTCAGAACATTTGATGCTTTGTTCACATCGAACAATGCTTCTTCCTATTACAACACTAGAGAAGTCATCAACCATAAAGCAATGTCCTTTGGATGACATTTCACAATAGCTACCCCTTTACTGAATCTGCGAGGCCAATGCACTTTTGCTTTGAGCATATGAGATGAGATCATATTTTGATCACCATCATGCATGGTCTGGGAAGGAACTACTTTGACCACACACCGCTAAGTGGGACGGAGTTTAGTGCAGAAGCATGCTCAGCAGCATTGGGGTGACAAATGTTACCCTGCCATCTCTCCATCCCCCACTATCTTGTCCCACCTGAGAACCTGTGGACCACACAAATGTCACCTGCATTCCTTTCCAGAAACATCAACAGTTCTTTATCATTCAAATGAATTTCCCTTTGAAAGAAATACATCAAATGTCAAACATCTCTTCTCAAGCCCAAATGTTTTATTTCAGCACCAGCTCCAAAAAGAGCAGGCACTGAAGAAGCAGATCCTCCAATTGTACAAACATTCTCCAGACTTCTTTCAACAACTTGTATTCATAATCCACTGCTTCATTCAGATTCTAAAACCCTCCATGTCTCTGGAAGAAGCATACATTGCAATCTCATTCTGATCAACATTCACTTCAATGCGATGCGTTCATCCATGCCAAGTTCATTCGCGAAACAAAACGATTGATGTGACAGTTAGATTTTCACACAATCTCTTCAGCAGCATGCTTCCAAACCCTGTCAAAGTTTTTTCTGTAGCTTTTGAGCATCCATCTTTAAAATCAAACAATGGAGGAGGAAAAAGTAGCCAGGTTGTGAAGTCAAACGCGTAACACAGACCAGATACTCTTTAAGCTGATGCCAGATATCACCAAAATACCCAAGTAGGTCGTTGACAAAAGTTCAATAACGAACATGAAGGGTGCAATTGACATGCTTACCTGCCGTGCTACCTCATAGCCAAGTTGATCATAACCAGAGAACATTGCCACATTTTCTGAAAGGGAAGAGAAAACGTGTTTCAACTTTCATCATGCTCAGTGTGCATATGTGGATCCCAATGCCAGTAAGTTGGAACAATGATTACTCAGTTCATTTGAAGACAGGCTTCCAGTTCTTCAACAGTCTCTGGCACCTTTCATGGTTTTGGCATTGATGCTATTATTCCAGCACCAGGATTTTTCTTTTCTTGAGAAACAGCATCCCATTCTTGTAAACAGATAGTAAAGTAAGAGATCACCATCAGGATGGAATGAACCTTAAGCAATCAGATTTTAGTTTATCTACTTCAGTACCAACTCTGCAAAATGCTGTTTGAATTTGCCATAACAGCAGCAAGAACAAGACCCTCTTTACCAAATGGCGATGGAACAACTAAGGATTATCTTACCCAACGAGGCTCGATACCCAACTTCACTAGATAATGTCCATCTGCAGTTAATTCATAACCATCATCAAGCATGCAATAGCTCCTAAGTGAATCAGATTTCTGATAGCCATCTCAATTGCTTTAGGACTAGGTGCATCAACAAAATCAAAACTCTGAACGTCCTTGATGCCCAGGGCAAATCCTTAGCACAGCAATACCAAGATGACCCTTACGAATTTCAGGTTGCTGATGACAAGGCATATTCTCAAAATCATTTTCAGAGTAGATTCTATAGACACCTTCCAGGTTCAGTTCTACCAGCTCGCCCAGCGTTGATTTGCTGAGCTTTTGCTTACTGGACAAACCTTGAGAACATTCATGCCAGTGCAGGTTCAAATCTGCTTTCTTTCACCCTCCCAGAATCAACAACATATTTGACCCCTGGAATTGTCAAAGATGTCTCAGCAACATTCGTAGTGAATATTACCTTCTCTTTCCAGGGAAATTCAGGAAAACCCGAGCGTTGTCTTCATAGGAGAGTTTCCCATGTAAAGGTAATGAAATGACACCGGGGCTTGAAAAGTCTCAATAGCCCACTCACTTCCATCTGAGAAGTCAGGAAGGCAAGAATTTTTCCCTCTCCCTCTTTTTGTGGATATCAGTCACAGTCCTTACAACATCAGAAACATAAGAAGGAACCGTACCAGAACTAGAAACAAAACTATCTTCACATTCACTGGGTACATACTTAATGTCCACCGGAAAAGTTCTGCCAGACACATAAAATGTTCTACAACCAAAGAAGTAATCTGTAAGCTGATCTGCATCAGCTGTGGCAGACATAATGATAAGCCTTAAATCATGCCTCTGATGAAGCAAATTCCTTAGCAACGCCAAAAGAAGATCTGTGTTTAACTTCTTTCATGTGCTTCATCAATTATAAGCATGAAATCTTACACAAACTTTTATCTCTCATAGTGCTGCAGCAGGCAGTGATCTGTCATAAATATTACCTTTGAATCAACTGATGAATGGATGAATATGATGGGTAACAGGCAATAGACTTTTCCTTCGTAACAGCCAATACTTTCCTCTTTAACCCTATGCCAAAGAGATGGCAGCAAGTTTCCGGGTTGAGTGCAGACTACAGCACCATTTCCAGAACTCCTGAATCAGCTTAGGTATTGAACCAATTGTGTACTCTTTCCAGACCAGTCTCCCCAATCAAAACTGTAGCCTACAAAATACGTGCCAAAACACAGAAAATATTATTTACATACAGCAATACAGCATGGACATGGTTAAAGTAAAAATGCTAATGAACAACTGAGTATGTTGAAATGTTCTGGATAGGGAGGAGCCAAATATGAAACTATCTGTCCTGTGACCCTTGTTTGCAACATCAAATTCAAAGACTAAGTTTGAGTAACAAAGTTCAATCATCAAGGATTCAGATTTAGACAACAGGAAGGCAAAATCCTATAAAGATGTCTATTTTGGCAGTACACCAACATAAATTAGAGAAAGCAGTCCAAAACCATGAGCAAGAAATTTGAATAGGTGCTTTAATCAATAGGCAAAATTTCTTGCAAGAGAACACAAATTTCTGAGAAAGGTACTAGCTTTTTCTGTATATCTAGCTTATTGCTAACAATAAACGTGCAATACACATAAAGTGAAGCAAATTAAATAAATAACCACCTTTCAGAATCTATTTGCTTAAGAATCTCTTCCTTGAAGCGAAAATGGGCAAGCCATCCTCCAGTCTTCGGCATTCCTCTTAATCAGATGATGAATGCGGTCCCAAATTGAACTCTGTCTCAAAGGTAAACACTGCGTACTGTCTCCATGAACATCCTCCCGGAGTATTTCCCTCCAAATAAGCACAATACAACTCACCCCATTCATGAACTCCGCTATCCTCCTTTGCTACCAAGTCCCTCTCAGCCAACAAAGCCTCCTTTTTGTTCAATAGTTCATTTGCAAGAGCGATACGTTTCGCTTTCCAAGCAATTTGGAGACCTTTTCAATCTCCGCCTCCAGCAATTTTAACTTGTGCCTACATTTTTGCACTACTTCCCCTTCCATTAGCCCCTTGAGCTTC
>VALG01002032.1:0-15158 GCA_009835305.1 Ipomoea purpurea
GCTAACCCTACCGTAGGCTTTAAGGCCTGACGGCGTAAGCGAGAGAAAAAAACAAAAGAGAACCGGAGCTATCATGCCTACCTCAAGACTAGGGCATAAGATATAAGGCCTGACGGCTGTGCGGGACGGACCGGTTTTTGCCTACCCTCGTAAGGGCTTCAAAGATGCGCCAGAGTTATCCATGTCGACAAGGAAAAACTTCATTACATAGAAGCCCAGCCTGACAGAATACACACAACAGTAAAACAAAAAACGAGTATACCGGCAAGCTAAGTTAAAAAGATAGAGCGATAGAATATAAGAGTCTTAGAACTAGAGAGGTGTCGAAGAGAATTAATGGTGGGCAGACAAGATGAGATAATCTTAAACAGAGTATTACACACTACTAAATCCGGAATACGTAAAATTACTGTCCAAGTAATGTTTAGACAGCTTGTAAGGAAAAATACCAGGCAGTATGACTGTACTAATACACAACCGTACGGAGCCATTAACCAAATACCGAGATAAAAATAATCCAGCCTCAAAAAAAAAAACACACAGCATGGCTATGCAGGTCATACCGGAACTCACCCGGCAAATAAAAACCAATGATCATGCTGAGCATATAGGAAACATAACAGACGGCAAAAACAAACAAAGCTCACGGTATAGATCCATTATCCGGCCGAGACGCGGAGAAGAGACAAGAACCTCAAGGAATCCACGCGTGAACAGGGAGGTCCGATGTCGTGCGTGTTGTGCTTGTTACACCCCTACTCTTCGTATCGGCCATTCGCTAACTCGTACCGTTCTTTTTGTTACAGATGACGCGCACCCTAGTGACTCTGTTTCGCCAGGCCAAGGCGACGAGAATGCTGAAGCCCTCCAAAAGGCCGCGATAGCCACGGAAGGAGGCCAAGGAGGCGCGACGAAAGCTTCGAACTGCAACGATCGATTGGCAAGGGCGAAGAACCGGGCACAGAGGCCCAGAAGCTGTTGGAAACCGGAGGAACTCGAGCTCGGGTATGTGTCGCGCCCGGCGAGGGAGGCAGTTCTTCCGCCACTTTCTGAGAACCGGTGCGAGGAATTGGCCTGGACTTGGCAAATGGGCCTTTTACGCTCGGTCTATTTATCTAAATATATTACTAATTAATAATATATTAATACTAATCTTGACATTCTAAACTAATAGTTTTTATTATATATGATTCAAAGATAAACTAAAGTATTAGTTATATTAGCTATGTTACTTTCCAACTCAGTGGCTGGAAAATAGATACTATTTACGTAGAGTCTATTATCATACTAATTACTATAATCTTATCCTAAAATTTCCCTAAACTAAACCATGTCACTCTCATCGTTTCCATTCCCTAATACCGCCACCACGACACAAAAGGAAAAATATAACTCAGCATTCTTTCTTCAATTATCTTGGTCTCTTCCTCAGATCATATCGGTTCACGTAGGGATTCAAGGGCTTTTGTCTAATTTTAGATTCAGGTTAAGATTTTGTTCCTAAATCCTTTTACCCAAATCAAAAATTGATTTTTCTACTTGCTTTATGTGATTCCGCTGTTTTGAAAATTTATGTTATTTAGTTGGTAGTTATTTGATTAATTATATGGTAGATACTATGATTTTAGAGTTTTGAATACTGCACTGTGATATGGTGATGTAAAGGAAATTTTTACCACACTTGATCATTGCTGAGAAAAAAATTCTGCTGGCGCAACTGGAAGAAAATTCGTGAAAATACTTACTAAACTCTATTTCTTGCTTGATATTTTTCTGGAGAATCTAGACTTGATATAATTGATGTTTGTAAAAGATTTTAATTAAATACGTTGTTAGGTTTTCCCAGAATAATTTCGTAAGTTGAGCAGTGTTTTGCAGGTTAATTTACAGTCTGGGCGAGTGTTGAGAGATTTCGGAAAAAATACTTCTAACGATCTTGGAATTGGCTTGAAACTTTTTTGTGTAGTCTAGACTCTTTTTACTATTATCTGGAGAATTTCATACGAACATATGTTACTGATTTTTCTCAGTAAATTCCTGCATTCAGGTCATTATTTCTGCAAATTTTTGTCAGTTTCTTTTTTGAGATTTGAAAAGTTGGGCTTGCTTGTGAAATATATTACTGTTTCCTATCTTATAAAATTGGGGAGTTGTGTTCATAATAATTAGGTGTGGAATACGCTAGATCTGTGTTATATCATATGTGGGTTAGTAGGATTTGGAAATACAGTTTTGGAATATTTGGGTACAAGGTTATAGATTCGAATTAAACTTGAATGTAATATTTGGGATTAAGATTTGGTTTGGAGTGAATTTTGAGTTTATATATATATATTCTATATAATATAATAATAGTATATATATCATATATACCATACTATAAGATACCTGATATAAATCGTATATACGTATATAGTATTATAGGTAACGTACTATAATATATATATAAAGTATATACTATAATCATATCTGTGCATTGGAAAGTGGTGTCATCTGGTGTTTTTGTGGAGTAGGAGCAGTTGGAATATAATGTCCTAGGGAGCCTAAAAAGCTTTTGTTCTATGTGGAGTGGTAGTTGAATATACTAACTCGCTAGGGGGGGTTTTATATTAAGTTCCTGTTGTTTGAGGAGTGAGCAGGTGATGTAAAAGTTGACTCACTAGGAGCCGAGAAAATCCACTGTTCATGGAAAAATAATTTTTAGAATTTGAAAATCATCATTACGTAATTTCTTCTTGGCAATATATATAACTATCAAAGTGGTGATTCGATTTTGAGAAATTTAAATGTAATTGTTGGAGTGTTCACCTTGGAGAGTAAACTGGAGGTTGAAATTTTCTCTTTGGTATGATAATGATCCTGAGATCCATTTTGAGCGATTGAAATTCTCTCTTTGGTTATTATTTTGAGAGTTGGAACTCTATTTGGCTATATATGAAAATTATTTTGGTGATTATCATTGAATCGATCTATGATTTAAGAAAATTTGAGTAAGTGAGGTGTTACGAAAGCTTTTGAGGATGAGGTTATATGGATCTGAGGAAAGATATGGTTGGATGATTTTGGTTTAATGGATAGGCAATGGCTTAGATCGTTTTGGCTAGAAGACTTGTTATGGATATTTTTGTATTTGGATGTGTGTTTCCTCGATATATATTTAAATGGTTACAATTAAGATTACTGGTTTGTTGACGAAAATAAAAAGTGTTTAAGGGGTCATTCTAGATGCAAACTATCTGCTCCTATGTGTTACATGCTATGTGCAAAATGTTTTACGGGGTGAATTAGAATGCTTACAAGCTTAATGTTGATTTGTCTTGTTTCTTTGTTTTCTATTCTTTGATTATTTTTGCAGAAACTCTTGGCATGGGCATTGGGAATGAGAAAGATGAGTGAACCACCTTGAGAATTTATGTATTTATTAGTTAAGTCTGAATGTTAGTTGTTGTTTTCTTGTACTAGTAGCACCTTGACTGTTTCAGTTAGAGATATTCAATAGATAGCGTTTGGGTATAGAGAAATATCTGACCGTAGCGGTAACACACATTTTTTCTTTTGATTAGTTAATGCTTCCGTTATGATTTTAGTAAAATTGTAAATTAAGAAAAAAAAATAAGGAAATTTCAGTTTTGAAAAATTGGGGTGTTACCACAGGCTCTAGACCGCACTCTCGTCACTCAGCCCCTGAAAGAACATCACATCCGAAAATATGGGACGACGCTCGGCTAAGCGAATGATGCTCGGTAAGCCCACATGTGAAATATCATACTGATAGGATATAAGGTATGTAAAATCATTTGCGAAAGGAAATATATAATATAAAATATAACAAAGATAATATATATATATGTATAGTTATCATATGAGACATGTGTTTAGGTGAGAACGTGAGAACACATCATGGTGCATCCATCTAATATTTTTAATGGTCAAGATTAGATTAAGTTGTGCAACGTGCATTAATTGTGTGAAAACACACTAGCATGCGTTTGCACACATTTATGCGCGTTCGCCCCTGATCTAATATAAAACCTTAAAAAATACTTAGATGGATGACATGATGGTTCTCACGTGGTCTCAGCTTAAGCCATGTTGCGTCACAGACTGAAAGCTCTACCTAGTTATACAATCTATATAAGTCTTTAAAACCAAGACAGAAGTCACACAAGCTTCTATGCACTCAACAAGATAACAGGAGCGACTCCAAGACGAGAAAGAAGGGATACAATCACAAGACGGCTCAGGCATAATCTAGCATCGACACCGTAGATTAACCACCGACATGCAAACCAAGAGACGTAAGGACACAACATATGACATCACGATGCCTTTGTGAGCTACAAACGTCAATTAGCGGAGAGAAATACACAACACTGACTACACAAGCCTTTCTGACATCACTCATCAGAAAGATATGCATCTTATGCTCGGTTTCCATCTTACCTGCGCGCCATAGCGCCAACTTTATATCTAGTTCCAGACGCTTTACCTCCAGGACCCTGTACACCACAAGTCCAACAATTTTTTATTCCCCCGGGAACCGTCGTTGCCCCCTCCACACCTATCGCTCCACAGAACACCGTTTCATGAGTAGACGAGGGTACGCAATCCAGCATGGCAGCGCATGCCCTGAGACTAACACATGTTACTACAAATAAATACGCTGAACTTGCAACAAGGTCACACGCTCCATAATCGACCGTCATGGCCACTACGAGGCACAACTGGGCCCGTACCTTGTGACTAGTGTCCAGTACACTAATCGTACGCAATCCAGGTATAGGCCAGCACACACACACCTCAACGGAATCAATTACCGGATCACAACGAGATACTGAAGACCATACTTAATCAAGGAAGTGGATCACAGTCCAAAACAATGTGAATAACACAAGGTCTACATCAAATTAGGGGAAAGGACAAACAACACACACGCTAAGGCATTTAAACACGAACTAGCATCGCTTAGATCAACGGCTAAACCAACACGGCTAGTCTCTGAAAACGCAACATGAGCTCATCACGGTTCAACGAAACAGCATGTTGAACACTTAGGCACGATTAACGACACGCGAAACGCTACACTGGAATCCTGCTACAATACTAGTTCTACGCAAGTACGAAAACATCAAGAACGAGGGCTCAATAAGTTACACCACAAACAGACATCAGGAAGTCAAAAGACCAAATAGCCGAGTCAAAGTAGGGATGGGCAATGGGGCGGGGGGGCGGGGGGCGGGGAATATAAATTCCCCGCTCCGGGCCCCGCAATCCCAACGTACTCCCGCCATAAGCCGCAGCCCCGCACCCGCGCGGGTAATTTGTATTGTTTATTTATTCGCATTTACCCGCTCCTTTTTTCGTCTCCGTGGGGATTATGCGGGTGCGGGAGAATAGGGCGGCCGGCGGCGATTTTACGCATATATATTCTAAGTCTCATTTAATATATTATGAATACATCTAATAAACTTTTATTAATGGTACATATTTATAATATTGATATTGCTGAAGTTTCACCATAAAACATACCGAATTACATCTTGAATAAATATCATTTGCCTTTCCATCAACTCACAGTGTAGTTATTGTATTATATTTAATATGGATCCTTATGTGTCTCACTAGTAATAATAATGGTTCATTATAATAATATATTGTAAGTTGTACATGATTAGATTTTATTGGGGTTAAACCTGAATGCCGGAACAGGTGTTCTAACTGACTATATAGATTAAGTAATCATTCCTTCCTATATATTACTACCATATTAATTTATGCGGTTCTATAGTAGGAATATGTAAGCCATAATCTTATAGTCACTAATTTGAGTACCTGTGAAGCAAAATGTTACTTATTTGCTAAATTTGATGCTTGTAGATAATAGTTATATTATGTGATACACAGTATATTTATCATGCCGTAATACTCTATAATATTGTTAGTATATAAAAATTTTTTATTAATGTATAGTTTTCATATTATTATTGGAAGTACTAGAATGATTTATACAAAATCGCCGGCGGTATCCCCCGCACCCTAGCAAATCCCCACGGGGGGCGTGTGTATGGATATAATTTTCATTCCGCGACTTGGTTAGTACCGCGGGTGCCGGGTCTGGGAGTAGGTTGGGTATGGCGGGGGCGGACGGGGGGATATATTCGCCCGCCCGCCCATTTGCCATCCCTACTGTTTGACTCGGTATTTGTCTTTTTACTTCTGATGTTTTGTTGGTGGATGAACTAATATTTGTCCGATACATATGTATTGTGTTTCGGTATGTTTAGACATATTAGGTAGGGTATGTAAAATCATGTATTATGCGATACTGGAAGTAGGTTTTAGATGTATTCATTTGAATTCGTGCTAAGTGTTCAACATTGTGTATTCGTTGAACCGTGATGAGTCATAGATGCGTTCTTTATACAGAATACGTTTTGGATTTACGTTTGATATACCTGCTAGTTATGGTGTTTATTAATGCTAGGCGGATTCAAGTTGATGGGTAGTAGATTGATCATCTTGTTGTTAATGTTTTGATGAGGTGAGAAGACTGTGAGACACATCATAGTGTTATTCATCATGTTGCTTGTCTCGCATCTCTCGTGACTAGTTAGATTCCATTATTTCAATGGTCTATGATTAAGTGATTATGTAAGTGTTTCAATCGTCGTTGTGTGGACACCGACTGTTAGCATTTATGATATCGCTGTGCTATATACAAATGGTGGCTTGAGGCATGCTGGCTATAATGGTTGGCCGATTAGTGGTATGTGCGTACTTTGCAAGTCAACCCAACAGGTATCGTCTAAGTAGGTCCTCTGGCGTGTGTGGCCATGACGTGATTCGCATGGAGGGACTGTGTACAGACTTTTTGTAATTCTAATAAGTGATATCAGCCATATTTTAATAAAATATTATTTAGGGATAGTAGATGAACAGTTTGTTGTCTGCAGGTGCTATGCGTTTCACGTTTCCTCAGACTATGTATAGAGGCTCAACCTGTTCTCACTGAACACTCTACCGTGTACTATGATCTGGATATAGGTTCTGTTTAGGTGAGATTATGTTGAGGGGACGGGTTTTAGGATAAAGGTTGACTTGGTGTACGGGGTCCTTAGAGAGGTAAAAGGGTTGTTTAAGAAACACTAAGAAAGAACAGTAAAGTCAACACTTTATGAGAGCGGGTTCATATGGCATAGCAGTACACGGAACAAGAAAATACAGCGCAACACATCCCAGCAAGACCACAAGAAGCAATAACAACTTCACAAGAACGGCTCAAGGCATTAATCTACCATCAACATCAGTAGAATTAAGCACCCGACATGCACTGCAAAACACAAAGAGAGTAAAGGACAACAACCATTGACATCAACATGCTTTGTTGAAACTACACACGTCAAAATTAGAGAAATACACACCACGGACTACACCAAGCCTTCGTGACATTCACTCATCCAGAACTGATATGCATTCTTATGCTCCGTTCATCCTTATGGCTACCCCCAACTTTATATCTAGTTCCAACCTTAGTGAGTTTGGAGAATTTGTACCTTCCAGGACCCTGTAAACCAAGTCCAACCTTCATTCCCCCGGGAACGTCGTTCCCTCCTCCAACATCCCTCCCAACAGAACCACCGATTTCATAGTACAGAGGTACAATCACACATGGCAACGCATGCCCTGGATAACACATGTTTATCCCAAAAATAAAATAACGTGAACCTTAACACAAAGGTCCACAACCTACATAATCACGTCATGGCCACAACACGAGGACCACACTGCCGTACCTTGGTGACTAGTGTCACATACCACTAATCGTGCAATCCAGGTATAGCCACACACCACCACACCTCAACAGGAATCAATTAACGGATCACAACGAAGATATGAAACCATACTTAATCAAGGAATGGATCACAGTCCAACAACAATGATGAATAACACAAGTCATCATCAACATTAGGAAAGGACAAACAACACACACGCTAGCATTTAAACACCGAACTAGCATGCTTATCAAACGGGTAAACCAAACGTAGTTCTGAAGAACGCACATGACTCATCACGGTTCAACGAAACACAATGTTGAACACTTAGCACGATTCAAGACACCAACCCTACATGGAATCCTACATATAGTTCTAGACATACGAAACATCAAGAAGACGCTCAAATAGTTCCACAAAAGAACATCAGGAAGTCAAAAGACCAAATACCGAGTCAAAAGTAGGGATGGCAATGGGGCGGGGCGGGGGCGGGGAATATATCCCCCGCTCCGCCCCCGCAATCCCAACCTACTCCCCATACCCGCACCCGCACCCGCGCGGGTAATGAAATTTATTCCCATACCCGCCCCCGTGGGGATTTTTGCGGGTGCGGGGAATACCCGCGGCGATTTTGCATATAATCTTAGTCTCATTAATAATATGAAACTTACATCTAATAAAATTTTTATTACTACAATTTATAATATTAATGCATGAAAGTCTTCACCAAATAACTACCAACTTGAATAATACATTTGCTTCCAACTTCAACATTAGTGTATAAAATCTTAGCCACTAGAACCAAAAAATAATTAGAAGTTGTAATATTAGTCAGTTAGAACCTTCCCTTACTACCCAAAAATCTAACAGATTAAATAAATAACATAATACTTTGATATTGACTTAAATATAATAACACAAATATATATATATATATATATATATATATATATATATATATATATATATATATATATATATATATATATATAATATATATATATATATGCGGGTGCGGAGCGGGGATACCTCTCCCGCACCCGCCCCCATACCCCGCGCGGGTTTAAAAACTTTTCCCCCATACCCGCACCCATTACCCAAATTATGCGGGTATTTTTTACCCATTGGGGCGGGGATGCGGTAACCCGTTGGGTGCGGGTAGAATTGCCATCCTAGTCAAAAGAATCACGGGGAACAAATCCCCGCCAAGCCACAATACGTACCCCGCGGATGGGCCCACGGGTGGACCCCCACCCGTGGTTCCGCCCGTGGGTACACATCTACCAAAACTACGTTCCCGCGGGTGGAGCGGCGGTAGCTCACTGCCCGCCGTTCCGTCCGCGGTACACCAACTGTACAAAATAATCCCTTCGGGGATTTTCAACACCAAGCTCAAATTCAAGTCCAAAACATGCCAAATCTCACAAAATACAACAAAATGACTTGAATCAAAGGAATAGCCAAGCAATGGCATACATGAACCCTAATAACAAGCTCTAGATATGCATTTTCACAAGACAATGCATAAACACTCATATTTCATAGCAAAATCACATGTAGAATCCAACAAATCATCATATAAGTAAGAAAAATAGATTTTGTAGAGCATGGGTTACCTCTTGAAGACTTATCCTTCACTTACAACACTCCACAAAGCTCCTAACAAGGTCCCTTTCCACACCCTTCAAGAACACACCAAAACAACATAAAGATTTCACCTTTTATAAAAAGATACCTTATAAAACACTAAAAACAAAAAAGGAGCTTAGATCTTACCCTCCTAGATGCTCAAAGGTATGAAAGGTAGAATCTTGAAGACAAACTTGGAAGATCTTGGTAGTCCTAGGTGCGGCTTTGGAGAGAAAGCTAACTAGCTTTTAGAGAGAAGAGAGAGAGCTTATGATTTTTCTTGGAGTGTTTGAAGAAATGAAATGTGTCTTCCTAGGTTAGCTTGAAAGACTATTTCCAAGGAAATGTCTTATTTAACCCTTACTAAGATGAAATGTGTAAGGGAACAAGGGAACTACTCACAAAGCTTTAGGTACAACATTTGACTTTGGGGTGACTAGTCAATTACTAGTCCCCGACTATTGAATTTTTAGGAATTTAAGGAATTAAATTACCAATTGAATTAGGATTAATTACTTAATTAATCCCTTAATCGAATTTGGATTACGGGTGTCACATAGGGTGTCGCTTCTGTCACCTCTGGTCCCCTACGCCTGACTGGTTCTTGGCGATGTCTGGTGATCACACCATTCTCCGCTGTGCGCCCGTCACCCATGGCGTCTCCCTGAATCGGCTCTTTCCTGAGCACCACCTCCTCTACAGCGTCCTCATTGTCTCCAATATTTAATGGCGCGAATCGAGAAACTTGTTCCACCACTCCATTCCTGGCTTCAGCACCCTCCGAACAACCACTTACTTGTCTCTGGTTTCGGGCATTGGTCGCTGCCGACGGCCTTCCCCTTCGTTGCGGTGCAATCATCTAAGCACCGAACAGAATTGTGGGATCTCTAGCGTCTTTCGAGATGACGGGTGCCTGGATAGCATTTCGCCGCCTTCTGATCATTGTGATCATGTGCGTCTTCTCCTTCTACAGCCTGTTCACGATCCACTTTTGACATGCGAAGCCATGGGCAAACCTCCTTTGCATGCCCATAGAAGCCACAAGAAAAACATACCAGGTTTACACCTTCGTATGCTACATGTCGGGCTTTGCCTTCATAAGTGAATTTGGAGATGAGCGGCTTCCTCATGTCAATCTCTACGCAGATCCGCGCAAATTTTCCCTGAGATACCAAGCAAGTGGCTTGATCAACTCGCATAGTCCGCTTAATCCGAGTCCCGAGTTTCCTGAGGAAGATATAATCATAATACTTCATAAGGGATACACGGGATTCTTACCCAGACAAGTACTTTCTCTATAGTGTCGTGGTCGAAATCAGCTCCCAAGGTTTCACTATCAAATAGTGATCCAGCACCAACCAAGGGCCCTCGTACATCGCAAATTCCAGATTGTCGATCGATCCGAACTGGACCAAATGGTAATCATTATCGAGGGCCTATCAGGTCCATGCTCCCTTTTGGTTTCCACATCACAGTCAAACGGGAGCATGTATGCATATCCTACCTATCGTCCCATCACCTTAATGATTAGCGTTTTGCGCCATGGAGCCCGAATGTTGCTCTAACTCCGCCTTGGTCAGTCTGATTGTGGGGCACAACAGGTCGTCATTCTCCTCCGGAAGAGATCAGCAATGGCCACTTCCTAGATCCGATACACTCGGCTGCAAAATCAGATCCGTCGCATCACACCCGGTCACACTCTCTGCATACGTCCTCCTTGGTGCCACTAGCGTCTGGTCGATCCGGAACCCCCCATATGGCCCGCCGATGGCGCTTGCTGATGACCAACGGTGTTCTCCACAGCTGTAGCCGGCAGCGATCGCTCTTCTCCGCATTCCACCATCCTCGGGCATTCCACCATCTCATCCAATGGCGTTTTCTCGACTATCCCCACACCATCCGCATGCCCCGTCCGGACTAGCGATCAATTCATTCCTTTTGGGTTTCTTGGTGCTTCGTTCCAGAAGATCGTGATCTTCGGTAGAATGTTGAGTCAAAAACTTCCATTCTTTAATCCTTCATAAACATATTTTTATTTTCTATTCTTCAATTCTCTAATTTTTTTAAAAATTGAAAAAGAAAAATATCGGTCCTAAAATTTGATTGGTAACAAGAAGAAATACAAATAAGGATGAAAAGCAGTGAATATTGCCCAGGAAATTAAAAATTTAAAGAGGAAATTTGGCCGGAATTCAGGGCCATTTATGTAATTTCAAAAAATTAAACAAGGTGTTGCGAAGATAAGGGAAAGCACAGCCATGTCAGGGATCCGTGTGACAGCACACCGAACAGTGGTACGCCGTTGGATCTGTGCGGCAACAACAGCTCCCCGACTGTCCGATCCTCTCACTTTCCTCTCTTCCGATCTGATCCTCGACTGTTCTTTCTTCTTCCCTTTTAAATCCCTTCCCCGTCTCGAAATTTTTTGCTTACATCCAAACTTTCTAAATTCGTCTTCCTCTCCTCCTCCGCTCTCCAATTTCAATTTTTCAGCGCTTTTCTCTCTCTCTCCTCTCTTTACGTCACTTTCTATTCTCAAGCTTTGTTTATGGCTTCTCCCGACGGGATAATCCCGTTGATCCTCCTTCCCGCCGTCGTCCTAATTTTTTCAAGCCCGCCCCCTTCCCCAAACTCCTCCCGGCCTTTTTTTTTTTTTTTTTTTTACCCTGAAGGTTTTGCCCCTTTGGCAAAAGTTATGAATTTATTTATTTTAAAATTTTATTTAAAATTTTAAATTTTTTTTTTTTTTTTTTTTTTTTTTGTTTTTTTTTTTTTTTTTTTTTCCCTTGGGAAAAAATTTTTTTTTTTTTAAAAATTTTGTGATTTTTGGAAAAAAAAAAAATTTTTTTTTTGGTTTTTTTTTTTTTTTTTTGGGGGGATTTCCCCCTTTTCCCTCCCTTCAAAACCAAACAAAACCCAAAACCCGGGAAAAGAAAGGGGAGGGGAAAAAAAAGAGAGAAAAGAATTTTTTCCCCCCCCAAAAAAAAAAACAAAAAAAAATTCCCCCAATCAAAAAAAAACAATTTAAAATTCACCCCCCCCCAAAGAAAAAAAAAAAAACAAAAAAAAAAAAATTTAAATAATTAAATTAAAATTAATTAAATTTCAAAAATTTACCCCCTGGCCACAGCCCCAACCTTCAAAGGGGTAAAAAAAAAGCCCCCGGGGAGGGAGTGGGGAAAAGGGGCCGGCCTTTTTTTGATTTTTTAAAGGACCGAACCGGGGGCGGGGAAAAAGAGGAAAAAATTTCAACGGGGGGAAAAATTTTTTTTTTTTTATCCCCCCCGGGTTCGGGAAAGAAAGGCCCCAATTAAAAAAACAAAAAAAAAAGCCTTTTTTTTGAGGAAATTTAAAAAGAAAGGTGGGGGGGAAACCCCCCCGTAAAAAAAGGAAGAAGAGAGGGGAAGGAGAGAAAGCCGCTTTTTTGAAAAATTTGAAAAAAAAATTTGGAGGAAGCGGGGGGGAAAAAGGGGAGGAGGAGAAAAGACGAAAATTTTTTTTTAAGGAAAAAGTTTTTTTTGGAATTTGTTTTAAAAAAAAAAGCAAAAAATTTTTTTTCCGAAAGACGGGGGAAAAAAGGGGAAAATTTTAAAAAAGGGGGAAAAAAAAAAAAAAGAAAAGAAAAGGGAAACAGGTCCCCCCCGAGGGAAAAAAATTTCCAAGAAATTCGGGAAAAGAAAAGGAAGGGGAAAAAGTGAAAGAAAAGGGGGGAAATCCCCCGGGACCAAAGGTCCCCCCCCCGGGGAGCTTTTTGTTTTTTTGGTTTTTTTTGCCCCCCCGCCCAACAAGAAATTCCCCCAAAAAAAACGGGGGCCCCCGGGGGGTACCCCCCAACCTGGGTTTTTTTTTTTTTTCCGTTTTGGGGGTGGGGGGCTTTTTGGTCCAAAAACAACGGAAAAAAATTTCCCTTTTTTTTGAACCATTGGCCTTTTTTTTTTTTTTTTTTTTTTTTTTTTTTTTTTGTGGGCTTTTTTTTTTTTTTTTTCCCCTTTTCCCCTTTTTTTCGGGCAAAAGAAAAAAAAACCACCCTTTTGTTTTTTTTTTTTTTTAATTTTTTTTTTTTTTTTTTTTTTTTTTGAAAAATTACCAATTTTTTAAAAATTTTTTTGGGCCCCCCCCCCCCCCCCCCCCCCCTTTTTTGAAATTTTTCCCCCCGGCCCAAAATTTTCCCCTCTTTTCTTTTTAAAAAATTTTTTTTTTTTTAATTTCCCTGGGGGCCCCCCAAAAATTATTATCCCCACTTGCTTTTTTTTTTTCAAATCCCCCTTAATTTTTTGTAAAATTCTTTTCCCCCCCTTTTTTTTGGTTACCCAAATCCCCCCCAAAAAATTTTTTTTTTAAAAGGGGAAAACCCGAAATAAAAAATTTTTTTTTTTTTTTTTTTCTTTTTTTTTTCAATTTTTTTCTTTTTTTTTTAAAAAAAAAAAAAAAATTAAAGAAGAAAATTGAAGAAAATTAGAAAACATAAAAAATTTTTGGTTTTTTTTAAAAAATTTTTTTTGAAGGAAAATTTAAAAGAAATGGAGAAAGTTTTTTTTTTTGAAAATTTTTTTTCCAACATTTCCTACCCGAAGGGGAATTTTCCAAAAAAACGAATCCCTTCTTTTGAAAAAAAAAAAAAACGAAGCAAAAAAAACCCCAAGAAAAAACCCAAAAAAAGGGGAATTGGGAAAAATTTTGGGGAAATTTCCCCCGCTATAAAAGTTCCGGAAACCGGGGGAAGCCAATGACCCGGAATGGGGTTTGGGGGGTGGGGGGGGGGGGAAATTAAAGTCCGAGGAAAAACGCCAATTTGGGATTTTGAAGGAAAAAATTTTGGGGTGGGGGGGGGAAATGCCCGCGAGATGGAGTTGGAAAATGGGCCGGGGAAGGGGGGAAAAAAAAGCCCGATTCCCCCGCTGCCCGGGCTTTTTTATTTTTTAACAGCCTTTTTTGTTTGGGGAAGAAAAACCACCCCGGTTTTGGGTCAAATTCAGCAAAAAAGCGCCAAATCGGCGGGGGGGCCCCCCCCCCCCCCCAAATAAAAAAAATGGGGGTTTTCCCCCGGAAGTCGATTTCCCCAAGAACAGCTAGGGGGTTTTTTTTGGCCCCCAAAAAAAAAAAAAACCAAGGGAGGGGGAACGTTTATGCCAAGAAAAAAGAGGGTGGGTGGAACCCGGGGGTTTTTTTTGGGGTGAAAAAAAAAATGCCGAACCCCGGAAATTTTTTTTTTCCTGAAAATTTTTTTTTTTTTTTTTTCAAAAAAGCCCCCCGGAGTGTAATTTGGGGATTTAAAAGGAAAAAAAGGTTTGGGGGCCCCCAAATGCTGAATTCCCCTTTTTTCCCTTTTTTTCCCGGCGGAGGGAAAAGGAAAAAATGACCGGAAACCCCCTTTGTTTTTTTTTTTGGGGTTGCCCCCAAACAAAAAATTTTTTTCAGACTTTGACCCAAGGCCCCCCGGGGAGGTTTTTTAAAAGAAGCACCAAAAAAAAATTTCGGGCCTTCCCCCCAATGGCCCCGGCAAAAAAAACCCCCGCTTTTTAAATCCAAAAAATTTTTAAAGGGTGAAAAAATGGGGGGGACCGAATAAGGTTTTTAAAAAGGGGATATTTTTTTGCCCCAATTAACAAAATGCTCCCCGGTTTTTTGGACTTGGATTTGGGGTGGGGAAACCCCCCCCCAAAAAAGGGGGAAGCAAATGACCCCTTGAAAAAATTTTAAAAAGCCCCCCCCCCCTTCCGAATTTTAAAAAATGATTTTTTACCCATTTTTGGTTCC
>VALG01002044.1:0-11800 GCA_009835305.1 Ipomoea purpurea
ATTTTGCTCGCGGTCCTGTATTAATGTAGCTTAGAAACGAATGTGATTATATCTTCTGTCTGCAGTTAGCACTCATGACCGTCTCGCCGGCAAAAGCCGCACCTGTGTCAGCGGGCCTGGGCTCATCGAGTGGCCCCCAGAATAAGCGGGGTTTAGAAAAGAAAGAGAAACACCGCTGGAAAGCCGCCGGGCATTTCAGACCCGGCAGACAACGGAAAAGAAGAAGAGGATGACGGCGAGGTACGCCGGATAGTCGACCTACAGCTCACAGACTCTGGTGTGTTGGAGGAAATGAGTCATGGAACGAGAACTACTTATAGAGATTGTGAGTATCAGAGACGAATCGCGGTCGCCGAGGATCATGGACAGAGACATACTCTAGGGTGAGAAGGCATGGAACTAGAGGAAGGAAGGGTGAGTATATGGCAACGTAGGATAATGAGCTAGTTTAAAAAGAGAGAAGGAAGTCGCGAGAGGGCTCTGCCACTGCGGCGCTCCTCGCTCATATATGCGTGGTAGCTCTGGAATGGAGACAAAGAGGTAGTGAAATGAGAAACTCCTGATATATTGATCTGCACAGATCTGACAGGTCGGCCGGGATGACGGTCAAAGTTGTCTATGGTGGCGACTAGACGCGGTCGCGTGCGCTTCGGCGTTTACGGGCTTTAACTTGGAAGGAGGATTATGAGCTTGGACAGCTAGAGAGGCCCCTGTCGCGTGACTTGGCTAGGCGATGAAAGGCGCATCAATAAAGCGGCCTAATATAGTCAAGAAGTGAGGTGACCACATCACAAGATTCGTGCTGGGGTTTCACGAAGAGATAATCGCGACTAGGAAGGGTCCAAAGACTAGAGAGATGTGGCGCCGACTGATCAAACACTTCAGTATATACCATGAAATGCCTCTTTTGGTCTACTTATTATCTGTTTGATTGATGAGGGCTTTTCATTATAGCGACTTTCCTTACGGTTTGAGTCTCACTCAAGGGGAATTATTCGGGCCATTTACGAAAAGCAGCCACGATAACCAGGACTGGCCAAAAGGCACGCAAAAACCAAGAACCGAAACATAAAAAACATGATTTTATCCATAAAGACAGGGTACAAGACCGACGACTCGGCCACTAACACATTACAAGGAAGGACAGGACTAGGGCCTTACTTCTTTCTCTCTCATGACGCACCGGCTGCGGACCTCCAGTAGTAGTGTGGGCGGAAAGGCAAAGGACTCGGCTTCAGGTCGGGCTCGGGCAGCTTCGTCCAGATACACTGCGGGCTCCCATCGAAATCATCCGCAGCGGCCTTTTCCAGCACCTTGGCGACTAGCCACGCCAAAGAGCGGAGAGCTCCACTCTATGTCTCCTCCGGCTCCGGGTCTCTACCACAGTTTCCATCTCGTCGTCCTCACAGGCTCCACGATCATCAGTTCAGCATGTCGGGAGGCACCCGATGGGGTCAGAGGTGGATCCCCACCAAGTGCCCCGTTATGCCGCCCTTTTCCGCCGGTAGCTCCTCCAGCCGAGCGTGCTCCTTGTGCGAATCGACCAGCGGCGTCACGCCTGAAACTCATGACTTGAAGACTTTGAAATGAGGAGGGGTGAGAAAACTCAAAGCTACTAAGAGCCTTATAAGTGCCTCGAGGGGCACAACCCGAGGGGGCCAATCACGGAGGGAATCATAACTGTCGTAACTGAGCCGGATTGGATGGGTATGCGATTCTGTCAGGATTAATCCATCCAATTAGCTCGGGAAGGGTGAGATTCGACGCTAAACTGAAAAAGCCTGGCTCGCCTGGGAAGCAAAATATTTACAGGTGTCAAACGAAGGGAGGACTCGACATTGTGGCCGACTCCTCAATCATTCGGACGGACGAGTGCGCTAACTATACGAGAACGGAAACAGAATGCAGAGAGGTTTTATTATAATATAAGAGGTGTAGGTTACATGGAGCTTATTATAGAGTAAGCAAATGCTCCTAAAAGAACTACCCCTCTAGAATATCCGGCCGACCCCAGTCCACGAAGATCACTCGCCGGCGAAGAGGAGTCGCTTCCAAAGAACCCTCCCGATGGTCCAGGAGGGGATGGGCAAAGCGAGTCCAGAAGGCCGCATGAGTGTGGGCAACCAGCTCTTCGTCGTCGTGTACTTTCCTGGGTAGCGGTCAAAATCTTCCTCGTTCATATCAGCTCCGTAACTGGACGTCAGGTCATCCAGAGGGATAGAGAAGGTCAATACGGAGTCAGCTGCTCTGGGACGGCACATCAACAACGGTTCCACCGGGGAAGTTACTCGAGCAGTCGCCGGAGGGGGAGAAGGGCGAGAAGTCGAAGCGGCTTCACGTCGAGCAGGAGTCGGCGGACGAAGAGCCGTGGAGGCAGCGCCAACAAGAGATCTTTGGGGGGCTGGACGAGGAGCCTTCTTCTTAGGCTCCCTCTCAGGCCGAGTCCGTTTTGAGGGCAATGGGCGCCAGGGCGACCCAAAGTCAATTCGCTTCCCTTTTAACGGCGAGCGACCCATGAGGAGTTAGTGAGTTAAGGCGAAGAACGGCCGAGGTCATTTATAGGTGCCAGGACAAGTCGAGTAGATTCGAACGGCCCCGCGAGATCTGGGAGATAGCGAATAATCCGGGCTATTCATGAGTCATTCAAGGCATGGATTCGGTGAGCCGGATAAGGAGACGGTTACTACTTTTCGAAACCCAGGTTGGTGGACCGGGTATGGAAAGTGAGGACTAGTTGATGGGGTGAGAACCCCGCCCAAGAAAAGGGCCCAAGAAAGAAGGACCAGAGAAGGAAGAATGGGCTGACGCAAGACAAAGCCCGCGGAATGCATGGGCCGGTCCTGGACTCGGCCCAGGCCAAAGAGAAGGCCCAGTCCAGGACTAAGAAGGTCGGCCCAATCTGAGCATGAACCAGAGACGAGGAGTCAGTCCAGGGGAAGACTCGGTTAAAAGAGCCGTTGAGGAAGCCTTCAAAGCAGTTAAGACAAGGAGCCGTTGAGGCATTGAAAGCCGGACTCGGTTCGCCGGTTACAAGCTAGATAGAACCGTTGGAAGACCCTGTAACGTCACCCAACGGCTCGACACATTGAAAGTGGTCTGAAGTCGGCCATTATGAGCCTTTAAGTCGATAAGAGAGGAGCCCTATAAAAGGGCTCCTCCACCCTTGTAAGAGACAGATTCGAGAACCCGGAGAGGGAATAGAAAGTACTATTGAGCATCATACTTCACTAAAATCCAGACTTTTTGTGAAAGGTGTATCCTCCAGCTGAAAGGTTGTGTTGGACCTCCTTGGGCCCGAAAACCCAAAAACCATCAGTATACTTCACCAACAAGTAAAACAATGCCTCACCTTTGTTACTATTAAACCCCATGCCGTTAGAGGAACACCACGCCGGAACTGTCGCCATTTCTGCCACTTCTCCGGAGCAGGCCGGAGGTCGCCGCCGCCGTTCACCGTCGAGAAAAGCTTGAACCGAACCGGAAGACACCCGATCTATCATTTTTCTGCCTTCTACTCACCGGACCTACCACCATCGCCAAGGAAAACGAGAGACGATGAGAGTGAGGAAAGGTCACCGGAGTGGAGCGTCGCTGCTGCTGGGTGTTGCCGTCGTCGCCTACTGCAGGTCGTCGGACTAAAAGCCAGGGACGAGAAGGTGATGGTGGAGGTCCCCGAAGCTGTTACGCCATTGGTTTGTTGCTGGGTGGTCGAAAGAGAGAGAAGGGATAAAGATGGTGACTGCCTGATTCCATGGTCTGCTTCGCCGCTGGAAAAACTCCTTGAGGGAGACGAGAGAAAGAGAGACTGCAGAAAAAGGTGAGGCGGGGGAAAAGAATAACTAGGAAGAGGATAAATACATAGGGCTGAAAAGATACTTCCCTATCTGTAACACTTTGGCGCCTCCACCACTGCCATTTCTTCATTCTCTTCAAAAAATCCTCCGGTGGCAGTAGCACTTTTATCGTATTCATGTCCCCTTCCACTTCCGATTCTAGTTCCGGCCCCTCCACTTCCACCAGCTCAGGTAACAGTTCTTGGCTCTCGTTATTCTCCCTCTCGCCATTTCCATTTTATCCGGATAATTTCCTCCATGATGTCCAGTTTCTGCTTGGCATAATTCTTTACCACCGGGTATTGCGACACACGCGAACCTGCAGGTTTGCAAGCTAAGAATCGGTCAAGAATCTGTATGTAATGCGGATTCTTGAATACAAGTAGTCGTTCTTCATTTCTGTAATCGGAGTGCATGTCACGACAATGGTAATACCGTTACCAGCTTCCTCCTCCTCTTCCTCTCCCTCTCCTCTTCTTCTTCTTCTTCTCTTCTTCTTCTTCTTCTTCATTACCGAACGCTAATGCATGCGTTTTCCACGGCAGTTTTGCATCCTCAGCTCCACTTGTTCATCGAGGTATAGCAAGTAGGTTCTTACAAACGCAGAATAATCCCAGAAATTGGAGCAGGAGTCGTGAAATCCTACATGTTGAGGAGGCGGGTGCCACTCCTGGTGGTGAAGAAGATTTCCTGCTCGTAAGACTACTCGCCGTTGGCGAGCCAGCTGGTGGATCAACATCAGCGATTTCAGCGCTACCACCGTTCCTGGTCTTGCTAAGCCGCTGGGACATGGTGACACCGCACGCTCCCACGTAGGCGCCCGAGTATAACGTCAGGCAGAGAATCTCCCGGATGTGCCTCTCCTCCGATGGGTATTCTTCATGGCCGGTGGCCTTCACAATCGCACCTCAGAATATTTTACGCACCCAAAACCAAAATCAAATTATTCATTACATTCTCACCATTTATCGAGCTTAGAGAGCTTCTGCGAGGTCTGGTGAATCTCCAACCCAATTTTTGAAGCTTACAGATGGTGAAGTTGTTTGGAAGGAGAATAAGCTGAATTGACGCAAATACCCCTCATTTAGACGGTCACATAATAGACGGAGGACCAAAAATGTCTTTGTCACAATAAGTCTGTCCATAAAATGGCAAATTTTTGTATGAAGGACCAAAATTGTCTGTGCCACTATAAGTCTATGACCAAAATGTCTTTTATTAATGGCTATTTATTGTTTTTTTTTGGTTTTATTTGCTATTTTATGCCATTAATGATACTATAATTGAGTTTTGGAGATGATTTTTGAATCAATTCAGAATTTTGGAAAAATATGTTTTATAGGCATTATTGTACATCTATCTAATTTATTTAGTATTTGAATGATCTTAGATGTTATTGCCCACATTTAATTAAGTATGAATAATTGAATACGCATTTGGTATTTTCAAAAAAAAAAAGAATACGCATTTGGTGTTTTTCATACTCTTTAGATGGTTTTATGCATTCAATCACATTAAGTGCATAATTAAGTTTAATGATGCAATCAAGATTTGTGGAATTTTGATTTACAAATGACAATGTATACCTATCTGGCTTGATATTATTTGAATTTGTAAATTCAATTTATTATCACAAGTTTGATTTTATGCATTAAAATTTTTGTCATGGACTTACAGTCTGAATTTTTCAAATATTTATTCATTATTCAAAGTTGGGTCATTTTTTATTTGGGCTCATATTAGTGCTTTGAATATTAAGCTTTATATTTTGAAATTAATCTTATATTAAATTGTTTTAATTTATGTAATTTATTTGGAATATATGAGTTTAATGTTTAATTTTATGCATACTCGTCCACCGCATAATATTCTGTTTTTTAAATTATGCAATTTTATTATGCTTTAGCAATGCATATATACTTTAGGATGGAATTATATTAGTTCATATTTAAGTTGGACGTACTTATGCATACAGTTTAGTTGCAGTAGTGCCTGAATTTAAGCAGGTTTAGTCCGATAATTTAGTTCACCATTTAAGCTTTAATCTTAGGTGAACCTACAGTTTTTTAGGTTCATACCCAAACAGTTATACATTAAGTATATATGAACCAGGGAGGCATACTAGTTTTATGGCAATGATTAAGAACATCTTGTGCCGCTAGTCTCCTTCAATTGATACTCTACCTAAGAAATTTGTTTTTAGTGAGACTTTGTCTCTAACCACCTTCCCTGGAGTATATTTAGATTTTCCTATCACAATTTGGTATAATCTGTTTGCCAATTTTTTAAGTATTTCTTGCCAATGTGATTTGATTTCGATTCATTAAAGAGTAGTCAAATCATCTTTAATTTACTAAAAGTCTCTTATGTTTTTTTCAATCTTGGTTAATTAAGGAATAACTACAATATATTCAACTGCCTAAGATTATTAAGTTATGGTCTTATAATTTAATTTGGTTGGGGAGTAGCCACAACATCCTTAATCAATTAAAATTATATAGGTTAGGCAAGGAATTGATAATTGTATAGTGATCTTAAAATTTAATAGGTTGCCAATTAAGAAATATGATCTAAAGTTTACATCATAAAATTAAAACTTCATGATAGAATTAGAAATCATTATTTCTATCATCACTGATAAAACTACTAAACTACATTCCGATACATAATTGCATGTGGGCTAAATTATGACGTAGTCCAGTATTCATCCTGATTAATTATAAAAAAAAAAAAAAATATATATATATATATATATATAATATAACGAAATTGCTTGTGGGCTAAATTCCATCATATTACATACAATTAATCACAAATGATATCCCACAGGGATTAAGAAAAAGGCACATGATCTCTTAAGTTTTATCATAATGGTGTAATGAATCTTATTGAATAAAACTTTAGCTCACATGCAAGTTTTATGTCACTTGATTCTTCAACTCATTTGATAATTGTTTCATCATAAAATTAAAAAAAAAATCAGTAGCCCACAGAAAAGTTTTATGTTACTAGATTCTTCTGTTTATTTAGTAATTGTGAAAAATATTATCATAAGGGATTAATTGGATTTAATAGAATTAAAATTTTAGGCCACATGCAAGTTTTATGTCAATAAATCCCTCAACATGTTAGATAATAATTTTATCACAATTTTTAAAATTTATAAATTTAGTTCAATTATAATTCTAAGTTTCATAGTTTGCATTGACAGAACATGTATTTAGTTATTATTTCCCAAAATTTAGATAGTCACTTTTATTAATTGATCCACGAAGCTTGCTCGGTTCTTCGGACTAATTTGTAGTAAGTTACGTGATTTGACATACCTCTTTTGGATTCCAATAATAATAAAATGTATCTTTTGAGCCAAATTTTGAACTTGCTTTTAGAAGGTGTATTTTGTTTTTTTTTTTTTTAGTATGTCCAACTATGGTGGGGAATTATATCTTCATTATTTAGTTGGACTTTAATTGGAACCAAAATTGGTTATTTAGTATGTCCAACTAATGGTGGGGAATTATGTCTTCATTTGTTAGTTGGTCAATAAATCAATTATGAGTATGTATATTATTATTAATTTCGCTGAAGAATATTTTAATCAGTGGGAGTGATCATTTAGAAAAAGATCATTAAGATACTCCACTAAAGTTTATGGATTTAAATGGCTTCATACATCCTAAATTTGATTGTATGTCAAACAATAAGTCCAAAATATTCCACAAGTATTAATCTTGTGTTTGTTCATATAAATTCATAAGTTCAAATTATTGAACATTTGGTTGTGCAACATATTTATGAAAATGTTGCAACAATATTAAGGAATTTATTAGAACAAAAGCATTTAACTTGTGGTGCACTGTAATTTAATAAATTCTTCAGTGATTAATAGAGTCTTTAGCTTCTTCAAAATTGATCCTGAGCCTTTTTGGTTTGTAAGGCTCAAAGCAATTTTGTGAGACATATAAGTAAGACTCTTTATGTTCAGTTCATTTAAAGTGAACATTGAAGTTATTTGGGAAGTTATGGTGTATGTTTAAGATTCCAAAATTATGGATTAGACCTTTGGTTTATTGTCTAAGTTTATTGGAATGCTTCTGTGACTTGACTATCTTTTGACTATTTTTGATGAGTGGGAGTAACAGACGTGTTAACTCCAAGCTCTTAGCTGTTAGAGATAGTACTTAAAGTTAACTTATAAAGAAGTCATGGAATATAGTTAGCATTATGCTTTTAAGATCTCTACTTAAGGCATCTCTATATTAGTTTTAGAGATCATACAGTGTTCTTTGTACAATTTGGATGTGTTTCTCTTCAGTTGTACATGTTTCCTTTTTGTACCGAGAATAAACATAGGGTTTGTTCATTAAGGACCTAAGTTGGAGAATTAAAATGCATGTGACCATAATGGATACTACTCTGATTAAATAGAGGACATGTCACTATGATTCGTGTGTTTTGTTCTTTGATGAAGGTTGTGCTAGTACTTGCACCAAGTGGAGAATGTAAGATTTTCCCTTATAATATATATTGATATTATATATTAGGGCCTTAATTAAGTGGTGCAAGTTGACTAGGCTTATTAAGTGGTCTGGTTGGACTTAATAACTAGTAGTTGTTAGTCAACCAAACTCTGTGCCTAATATAATCCTGGATTGATGCGATACAGGATGGTTGTTGTTAGCACAATCAGTTACGGTATTCAGACTGCTCAGTAGATACCAATACACCATCTAGGGTTCTGAGTCAGGTCTGAGCAAAACATGGCTGACGGTCTACCGTTAAGAGGCAACACAAAAGGAACATCAACTATGGCTGGAGATCAACACGGCTACGCTTCCGCTATCATACGAGGTCAGGTTTTTCATATACTATGTTTATTATAGTTAGACTATTGTATATCTAACAAGTAGAACACTAGAACCGTAGAACACTAGAACGTCTAGAAGAGACTCAAGAGTTAGGAGTCAAGACCACGCTCAAAGAGGGAAGGAGTCTAGAAGTCGCGATTGCGCTCTAAGGGAAATGGCAAACCCTAGGGACTCGAATCCACCCTGCATCATGGGTAGGGTTTTTTAAGTGATTGTGAGTGGTGGATTGGGTCAGATTCGAGTTATCAAGTTACATGTACAAAATAGAATAGATATGCAATAGATTAACAAACATTAGAAAGAACAAAAGTTTAAGTTTACAAATTGGGGAGGGGCTGCGCGAACGCAAGCCCCAACTGACATAAATAAATTATGACGTAGGCCAACCACATGGGTAGACCTTAGGCTGGTACCCCTCTAAAGTGCAATGGAAGTCACCCGCCTAGGCCATGGGGCTTCATGATCACCCATTGACCCCGTCCAGGTAAGTATGTTCTAAACTCTCCCTTGACCGTCTTTTATATGGCACTACGTAGTTCCAACATCTGTTCTTTTTCAATGTGGGACTCTTCAATATTTAACATGCTTGTTTTCACACACTTGTTCTTTAATCTTATCTTTTGCTAACCCCAAAGTTGTAGAGGTTCTAGAAACTGATTCATAGTGTTCTTTTGTAGTTGTCATGTAAAGTACAATTTTCACAGGAATGGCCATTTGCAGCAACAGAATATAATGTAGAGGAAGATCTGGCTTTGTTCTGCACTTTAATTTGCACGGGCAAAGGTATACCATTTTTGCCCCACTTTGCATTTTGCAATATGGCATTGATTTTAAAATGTTGGTAATCTTCTATGAAACATTTATAGTTTAGTTTCAATCAAAATCCAATCCAACTGAATTTGGCACATATTGCAGACACCTACTACCTTGTAACCTGCAATAATTAATGTTAATTATATATAATGCTGGCTGGCAAGTACTGCCTTCTCTTCCCCCTAGTCTCCACAACATTTGTTGTTTGTCTAGTCCTGAATCAAGGAAACATGCTACTCAATCGTTATTGCGTGGACCATGACATAAATTGTGCCACAAATTTGACAAAGAATTAGAAGGGGCTGCGCGAACGCAGGGCCCCATTGTCCACAAATTATTACGTAGGCTCCACCACTTGGGTAGACCTTAGGTTGGCACCCTTCCTAAGTGCACAATAGATGTCACCAACCTAGGCATGGGTCTTCATGACGGCCCATTGGACCCAATCCAGGTAAGTATGTAATTCCATTCCCTATTCAACCCTCTTTTGTAGGCTTTGTTCAAGCTCCCCACCACAGTTTTTCTGTCCAATTGGGATCTTTGAAATACAATAGCTTGCTTTCCACAAGTTTTGCTTTTTTCTTCCTTTCTGTTTTATTTGTTTCTTTTTTTAACCAAATGCAAAATTAATTAGCATGTACTATGCATTTATTCACTTTTAACAATAGCTTCATGATGTTGTGTGACATTACTTTTGTACAAATTTCCATTTATCTTGAGTCCTATAAAAGTCATCAGTAATCAGTTGTAGTCCATGACTTAATCCAAACTAATTAACTCTAAAAACTTTTAGCTGGCTGCAGTACTATGAGCTCCCGGCCTAGGGATGACAATTTTCAATTCGCCCCGTGAATATCTACTCGAATCCACCCTGTATCATGGGTAGGTTTCTTTTTTGGGTAATTGTGAGTGGTCAATCATTATGCTATGGACCCGTGTCCATCATACATTATGGACACGGTAACGGTGCCGTTAGTGGCACCGTTATCTTCCACCATTTTTTTAAAAAAATTTCAGACCGCTTCGTTATAGGAGCATATGTTCATAATTTTATCACTATATGTTCATAATTGTAAGTTCATAATGTCAGAGCTCTGTGTTCATAATTCCATAATTCCATAACTGTACATTAATAATTCCATGACTATACATTCATAATTCCACAAACGAATAACACCGAGAACAAAATTAATTTTTTTTTTAACTGAAACGCCGTCGTTTTTCCCTAAAAATTTCGTCGTTTTGGATTCGTGGATAGTTGGACACGAGTCCACAGCATAATTTGCGATGAGTGGTGGGTTGGTTGGATTCGAGTTCTATGGTACAAAATCCATCTAGAACTTCACCCGACCTATCATATATATAGCCCTCTCCAACCCTGCCTTGAATAGAATAGAAATGCAATAGATAACTTCTAATGGGTTAACAAAAATTTGGAAAGCTTCTTTGACACAAAAAGAACAAAATTAAAGTCTACAAATTAGGGAGGGGGGCTGCGCGAACGCAAGCCCAACTGTCACAAATTATGACGCAGGCTCCACCACATGAGTAGACCTTAGGTTGGTAACCCTCCAAAGTGCAATGGAAGTCACCAGCCTAGCCATGGGGTTTACAATCACCCATGACCCCGTCCAGGTAAGTATGTTATGAACCTCCCTTGACCCTCTCTATATATAGCACTACGTAGTTCCAACATCTGTTTTTTTTTTTTTTAATGTGGGACTTTTCGATATTTTAACATGCTTTGTTTTCACACACTTCTGTTCTTTTAATCTTATCTTTTGCTAACTCATAGTTGTAGAGGTTCTAGAAACTGATTCATAGTGTTCTTTCGTAGTTTTCAGCAGCAGAATATAATGTAGAGGAGGAGGGGCTTTGTTCTGCATTTAATTTGCACTGCAAAGTATATATACCATTTTTGCCCCACTTTGCATTTTGCAAATTGCATAATTTTAAAATGTGGGTAATCCTCTGTGTATGCATTTATATTTCAATCACAATCCAAAGTGAAATTTGGGAACTATAAAAATCCTAATCAATTCAAGCATATGACTATATAATGCAGAATTGCGGAATAGATTGCAGAGAAAACGTGTTCTTAAAATGCAACTAGTTTGTTCTGACTTTAAAAAAATGTTATAGCTGGCGATGAATGACTACAGCTGTTCTTTCTCCAGTTGACCATCTATAACAGTGTATGTACAATCAGAAAATGACGAAAATAAGGAAAATTGGTGGGAATGTGGGGTGTATTGAGGGGAATCAATTAGGTCGAAGGCCTGAATC
>VALG01002048.1:0-2500 GCA_009835305.1 Ipomoea purpurea
GCTGCTACCATGTTATAACACTTCCATTGTAATGTGAACTATGGGACTATAGAGGACCCAGTTTGTCCAACCGCGGACGGTACATCTTGTGGTCATGGAAAAAAACAGTTTTTCAACCTGAGGTACATCTTGTGGCCAACCAAGTTGTGGTCTAGTAGAGAAAGTTGTCTGGCCTAACTGTAATAATTTTTGGCTAGGTTTCATTCCTATAATGGCTTTCCTTTATTTCAGCTTGGCATTATACCTTCAATCTCTTTTCATGTCAGGATGAGAATGATTGTATTGATATTTCTGAACTTGATTACAATGAGATCAGATGATGTGAATATATATTAGCCCGTTGCCGAAGCCGGGACCCCAACGGAGCGATGTGACAATGACAGAAGTGTAAAGTTTGTGCAGGTACGACAGTATGGCCCAATAGCAGATAAGATACTGTCACCAATATGCATGAGAAGAGAACCAGACTCAGATTACTTCTAAGCCAACACATCCACCTAAGTAAGTACCCCTTTTAGCGCACTCGTCGACAAGGTATAGCCTTAGTGAATCCTCGTGGATAAGATATGGTCGCTTGATATGCCGAGCAGAAAATCTACGGTTCTGACCCGAGAGCAAGTACATAGCTTTGGTGTCAAGCTAAGATATCACGGTGCCGACCGAGTTTTGACTTGCTTCAGTTGTGGGCAGTATGCGCCGATTGTCGCTCGTCGATCTAGCGTTGGGAGCGATCGGCCCCGACAGCTGAACTCCGATTCAGCGAACAACAATGATATAAATCTCCACATGCTTGGTGCGCGCATGAAAGAATTCGGATTGACACCTCATATATGCTAGCTGCCTAGATTATCCATCACCATAAATTTTGGGAATGGAAATAACCCGGAATCTGATCTCAGCATAATGAACATAATCCATAGAACTCAGCACAAACATCTGCAAGAGCTTTGTATTCAGCCTCAGTGGATGACCTGGCAACAGTTCTCTGTTTCTTGCAAACCCACGATATATAGATTTACTCCCAAGAAAAACAGCAAAAACCACTCGTGGATTTTCGATCGTCAGGACAACCAGCCCAATCAGAATCAGAGAAGCATGAATGTCTTCTAGATAGCACCGTCGTATGCGTAAGCCATGATCAACTGTTCCCTTAAACATACCTGAGTACCCGCTTGAGCTGCTCCCAGTGTGGATGGTGGGGTATGGCATATGCTGGCATAACTGATTAACTGCAAAGGATAGGTCAGTCGTGTGACAGTGAGATATTGCAGTGCTCCAGCTAGACTCCTGTACTGTGTGGGATCATAATATAGATCTGAATTGAAGGGGACAGTTTTCGAGACAGAGATAGGTGTAGAAAGGGGTTTGCATTCAGACATTCCAGCCCGTTTTAAAATATCATTCATATACCGTTGTTGAGATAAATAATCCAATTGTCACTCTTAACTGTTTCAATACCCAGAAAGAAATTTGGTTTCACCAAGATTCTGATTTTGAATGTAGCAGACAGCTTCAGACAAGAGCTGAGACATAATACCTTGATCACTTCCCATTACAAGAATGTCATCCACGTAACACTAAAATAAACCAAAGCAGAGTCTTTAGAGTAAATAGAACAGAGAGACATCTGTCTTGGATGCTTGAATAGCCAATCGATAGTAAGAACGTATGTAGTCGATTAAACCAAGCTCTGGGGAGCTTGTTTTAACCATACAGAGATCTTATTTACAAACAAACCATGATTCGGATTAGCATCAATATAACCAGGGGGTTGCTTCAATATAAATGTTTCAGCCCAGATTACCATTCAAAAAGCATTATGAACATCTAAGCTGTTTGATAGACCACCCAGATGAATAAGCTAGAGATAGAAGGAGTCTTACAGTCGTAGGCTTTACCACTGGACTAAAAGTGTCGAAGAAGTCCTGACCTGGAACCTGATTAAAACCTTTGCAACCAGCCTGGCTTTATGCCCTTTCAATATGCACCATCAGCCTTTCTCTTCGTACGAAACACCCATTTTACAGCCAACTAATATTCATACCTGCAGGTGGGTGAACTAGAGACCGATGTGTGGTTATGCAGGAGAGCATGCTTGAATTCTTGGTCCATGGCTTCACGCCACTCAGGATATTTGACAGCTTGAGAGTAACATGTGGGTTCCGTGGGATGCACTTGAGCTGCTAGAGCAAAAAGAGGAGGCATCTGCGTTGCTGCGAGTGGCCATAGAGTGAAGTACGGACATTGGGCCTGATGGACCGCCCACGTGGACGGCCTCCGCGCGCGAGCAACAGGCTCCACAGGATCACCCGACGAGGCACCTGTCCAGGATCCACGGCTGGTTCGAATGAAGCAGGTAGCGGGCGGTTCTGGCAGCCTCATCATTAGACACGGCAGGAATAGGTGTGCTGTGACTGAAACAGATTCCACCCAAGGTCCAGAAAAGAGTGATAGATCCTGACAAAGAAGTTTTATAGCAAAAGGGGAAAACTTCTTCATC
>VALG01002048.1:7500-10556 GCA_009835305.1 Ipomoea purpurea
GAAAGGTCTTAAGTTCGAAGTTCGAACCCCATCCCAATCAAAGTTGGCATATTAAGTACTCTATTTTACTTTTATTAAATTAAATAATTAAATAATAATTTAGTAGTTACAACAAAAATAATACATATGCATTTCTTTAATTTAGAATTATGTGTCTACAATGTTTTATTCAAAAAAATAATTCATTATCAGAGAAATAATTTCATTAGTTATATTGTCTTTATTTTCTCCAATAAAAAAATTCTTTTACATTCAAATTCATCAATTGATTATATTCGTTACATTGTCCTATAATGTCTTTATTAAAAAACTTATTCTTATCAATAAATTAATTAGAGAAATAATTTTATTATATTATATTGTCTTTATTTTTCTCCAATGAAAAATTCTTTACATTCAAATTCATCAATTGATTATATTCACTACATTGTCTAATATCTTTTTTTGTGATATTTTTAATTAAATATCAAAGTTTATATACAAATAAATGTTATATATTTATTTACCAAGTATTTTATTAATACCATGAAAAAATTAGAAAATATAATTAATAAAGCCAATCATATTAACTACTTTGAGGAATTTGTTGACAAAGAGAGTATTCAAATCACCACAAAAATTGAAGTAGAACTATCCCGTAATGTCCTTGTTTGACAATCAGTAGTTAGCGGTTAGCGTTAGCGGATTATATTACTGATTTACCAGCGAATTATATTAACGGTTGGTAAAAGATATTTGAAAAAAATTAGCTTTTTAGATTAACATGTAAAATGGCTAAAGGGTATACATATACTTTAATATAATATAATATAATAATAATAATGAATATAATAATAATAATAATAATAATAATAATAATAAATAATTGTTTTAAAAAAAAAAAATTAAGCCAATCTTATTAACTACTTGGGGGATTTATTCACAAAAAGAGTATTCAAATCACACAACTATATTAAGTGAGAACTATCTCGTAATGTCCTTGTTTGACAATGAGTATTAGCGGTTAGCGTTAGCGGATTATTAGCTGATTTGACCAAGCGAATTATATCAACGATTAGTAAAAGATATTGAAAAAATTAGCTTGTTAATCTCTTTTTTAGATTAACATGTAAAATGACCTAAGGTTCAATATATTTAATAAAATATAAATAATAATAATAATAATAATAATAAATAATAATAATAATAATAATAATAATAATAATAATATATAATGTTTAAAAAATAAAAAAAATATAATAAGCCAATCATTTAACTACTTGGGGGATTTAATTTACAAAAAGAGTATTCAAATTACACAACAAATTGAAGTGGAAAACTACCTCGCAATGTCCTTGTTTGACAATCAACCAATTATCTCTTCAAATATTAGTATATATTTAAAATTTTATGCCCTAATTTTTATTTGTTCCCCTTATGTCCCGTATTTAGTTTAACCATACCTATACAATTATTTTATTGACAATTATAACAATCTTGACTATATTATCTTGCATTTGTAAAGTTAGAATTATCTATTTAAATACGCAAATTCAACATTCAATTATTTATGCATGAACAATTTTAATATAATCCTGCCTTGATATACTTTAAAGTACTTATTAAAAAAAAACATTGGCATTATCTCAATCGCGCAATGCGCGTAAAAAACTAGTTTCTTAATAAATTGGAAAGTGTAATGCAGAAAGTTCTCCCCACAAAATAATATAATAATAATAATAATAATAATAATAATAATAATAATAATATAATAATAATAATAATAATAATAATAATAATCAATAATAATAATAATAATAATAATAATAATAATAAATGACTGAATTAATACCACTTACATAACGGTTCCAAAAATATATATATATATATACCACTTTCATAATAACTTAAATAATTTTAACATTTAAAAAAAAATATTAACATTATTAGTGGTCTTAAAATTTTAGATATAAGGTAAAAAATATTTTTATATGGAATGTTTTTGAGAAGTTAATTTAGACGTATACGGTATAATCATTTAAAAACATTTTTTTAATATTTTAATTTTAGAGTTAATTCTATTTTTTTTTTATCTTAAATTATAGGTGTCAAACAACTATTAGTCCTTTTTTTTTTTTTTTCAAAAATCTCATTTGGTCCTAGTATTATTGTAGCATGACCATTTTTGGTTCTCTGTCAACTAGACTGCTTAAATGGAGTTAAATATATTCACATTTTGGTCTATTCAGTTCTAAGTATTTAGTCCTTTTTTTTTTGTCCTAGATTTATGTGTCATTCAATTTTAGTACTTTTTTTCAAAACATCTTTGTTGGTCGTAACATTATTGTGGCATGACCATTTTTTGTCATATATCAATAAATATGTTTAAATGACATTAAAAATGATGGTATTACCAATACAAATAAAAGAAGATTTTGAGTGGTTAATAACGTCATTTTTAATGTTATTTAAGCATATTTATCGACAAAAGATAAAAAGTGATCATGCCACGTATAATAATGTTAAAAACACTAAGGATGTGTATTTTGAAAAAAAAAAAAAAAAAAAGACTACAAACCTAATGATACATATAAATCGAGGACCAAGAAGGAAAAATAACTTAACACTTAGAACTAATATACCAAAATGATCTTGTATTTATTACAGTTTAAATGTTTTTGTTGACAGAAGACTTATAAATCTAGGATAAAAATAGAATTAAATTTTAATTTTAAATTTTTAATAACCAATATATCGGCCGGTTATTTTGATTGTGCATTGGAATTGTTAAAATGGTTTTGCTAAAATACATAACATATGGTGGTCCTTGAGTTCACTTCATTCTTATCAAGAAAAGATGACATGGTTAGTGTTGCTGGGCAAAAGTAGCTTTAAATATTTTATACTATTTTGGAAATTTATTGTAATTAAGCCTAAAACACGGACTATCCTTCAATTTTGGATTGTTTTGACATAGGGATGCGGTGAAAAATGGGCTAAATGCAGGCTACCTTGCTATATGAAAATACTGTGCAAGACACTAGACCCATATCATGCAAATCTTAGCACAAAAGGAT